>UZAF01016946.1:0-24129 GCA_900617895.1 Haemonchus placei
GGGGGAGAGGGGAGGGTGATGGAAGTCCAGCTAATCGAAAACCACTCCACCACCAACACCACAAGGAATTCAATATGGAATGCTCAAGTGCTCATGGTTCACTTGATAATTTGAGGCTAGGCTTTCAATTGTATTACTTTGTGAGTAAAACTAGTTACGGGACGTCAAAAGGGACCATCTTAACAAGTAACTTGTCATTCCCCGCACAATGCGCAGTCAAATCTCTGTCAAGGAATTCCGACATTTAGATGTCCGATTTTAGCGTTTTGAAGGACATTTCTGAATTGGAACACGTCAATCGGAACAGCTTGAGCAAAGCTCATCCTTCACAGCGACAATGCTGTCATACTGGATGGCAATGCAGTCTCTTGACGTCTTGTCACCTATAGCCTGATAGAAAAGTTTCGAGCTCAGCAACATCAAACTTTACTTGATGGGTTTCATAACTGGTAAAAACTTAGTCGGTAAATTGGTCTCTTACTTCCCAAGTCCTACCTAATAACTGGATTGTTTTGAGGCGCTCAGGCACGCCAAAGAGTCCCGTCGTATCCAGAATCTGGTTCTAACTTTCCAGGAATTTTTTTTTTGGAACAAAATTTACTACAAGTGCTTTCGATGACCCAATTTTTTTGGACCATACTGTTTGAAGTGCAAAAAGCTATCTTAGGCAGTAACATGTGGCAATTCAAAGTGTATCGTTCATTTTCTTCCAATGAATAGGTAAGTAGTAGTCGTGAAACGAGCGACTTTATTACGACGCATGCGGCAATCGCGCGCATGCGGCGCGTAATAAAGGCAATCGTCAGCGAACCAATTCAACATGTGCTTCCGAATGAGCGCAGGTGGCCCCGATATAAGAAATAGCGGGAGATTCAAGCTGAATGCTTCCATCGTGTCGTATTACGAATCGTATTTTGACCGATTNATTTCGAAAATCCTGACAAAAGTCTTAGAATGAAGAAGGTGGCTGGCCGGTTATCGATTAGAAGCTGGGAAAGGGTAAAGGTGCCAGTGACACAATTCGGCGGTACCTCCTGGGCATATGATTGTCAAGGATTTACTCAAAAACCTCTGAGGGAACCTGAGAACTTATTGGACCAGTAAAGACCGGACCTGTTGAATTCCTTGAAACGTAGGAACTCAGGTTTGTTACTGCAAAAGGGGAAAGAGACTACTCAATGCTCAATGGGCTCCCTTGTACTTGTGAAACACGCTAAAACGTTGCCATATCCCTTTCTTCTATTTCCCTTTTTCATGAACGCGATGATAGATCATCGGTGAATTCTAAAATAGCAGTAGGCAGTGGCGGTTTACTAGATGAGAGTTTTTTCTTTCTAATTAGATGTTTTGAAATGAGCTTGCCTGATGTATACTCACTCATCTGAGTGGCGTCGTTTTTATGTCAGAAACGCCACTATGTTTGGTAAACAACCAGGAATAGTAACAATATTGGGAGAATAGGGGAAGAGGGGGTCACTCTCGGTTCACAGTGGATTTGCTCTACAAAATGAACGGAAAAGAAGGCCTTGGAGAGAAGCAATGTGGATGAAACCTAACTCAGGCGGCCCTAAGGTCCGAATTGAGTTTGAAAGCAACGTCTGGGTTAAGAAGAAGTGAAAAGAATCGAGCAGGAAAAGATGATGCGGCTTGCTGGTGGCGGTTAAAGCAGTAATAAGTAGTAATNGGATGAAACCTAACTCAGGCGGCCCTAAGGTCCGAATTGAGTTTGAAAGCAACGTCTGGGTTAAAAAGAAGTGAAAAGAATCGAGCAGGAAAAGATGATGCGGCTTGCTGGTGGCGGTTAAAGCAGTAATAAGTAGTAATGATACTTTCGAGTAAGAGCGGTCTCAGAGGATTTTTCCATAATTTGGATAATTTTACCACTTGGTGCTTGACGTGTAAAGCTTCCTCAACGTTGGTAGCAATCGTTTGCAGTGCTCGATTCCGCGACTCCAAATCCAGTAGTCTTGAATCACAAGCCATCTGCACGAGTGACTGCACATGAATCCCTGAAAAACCCCCATATGCATGAATTTCGGTGGTAATGAACAATGAAAGTATGCTAATAACTCAACAAATCCAAAAATACCCTTTTTTGTAAATTTTAGAGAAAAAAAAGTGAAAAATGGGTCATAACACTTTCAAAACAGTGTAAAAATGGGCCACTGATATTGAAATGTGATCCTTAATACCTAATTTCAGGGTGGCTGTGTTTTGAAAAACGAAAAAAAAGAAATTGAAACAGAAGTTGGCTCAGACGTGGATTTCTCTAGAAGAAATGTCACATAGTAATCCTTACAAGAAAAGAAATATTTTAGTAGCTTTAAAACGTCATTACTAAATTGTCATAAAAAAGTAAAATTAACTTTCAAGTTAGAGGCTATTGCAACTTGTTCCTGGTTTAGTTTGGCGATGTCGCTCCCTCACAGCTCTCCCCTGCTCTTTCGTTCAGATTGGGCCCTTTTTAGGATTCTATTTTGCTGAAAATTTTTCTTTTTCTCCTCAAAAGTCGCAAATGATGTGAGCGACTTCCCTTGGAGATATTTTTCAGCCACGAGGGCTCCTGCAATAACCGATTTTTCTAAGTAGGCTATCATCTGCCCTTGGGATGTCGTAGTCCTTGCCTCTGCCAATACTCCAATTCACTATATAGCACAGGGACTACTGAATGATTACTGCTTAATTCGAATGGACAAGTACGAGCTTTTCGGGATAGCCACGCTTTTCAGAAGCAAAGTCTCAAAGCAATTTTTCGTGCCTGTGAAAAGTTGGGAATTTGAAAAAATAGGAAAACGAGATACATATGTATCAAGTATATCACATTATTCTTTCTGACCCTTTGAATCGGTAATAATTACGAGAAAACGGTACGGGATAAACTAGTAAACACCTTTTGCTACTGCATTCTCCAAATTGACTTAACCGCAGCTAGTGAGTTTTGTGAATTTATTGAGTCTTTTCAGCCACAATACAGGTATTAGTACAATTCGTTTCACTTGATAATTAGCAGTAAATTTTTGTATTTGCTTATTTTGGCGCCATTTGGTAATAAACGTTCCTCTCCTTCACTAAATCTGGTGTAGATTGATATCTGCTTGCTTCAAAACTCCACCTCCTTAACTTTACTAGTTACCCAGTTTTTTACTTTAGAAGTGTTTGTGAATTTCACTCAATAAACATGCCATGAGACATTCCTTCTATTATTTGTAATACTTGTAATTATGTACTGTATTTTATTTATCCTTCTGAAGCCCCTGGATAACTTCTGCTTCCTTACTAGTTTACTTCACTCCACGCAGTAGTCTTCGAGTGCGTTTTAGGGGACAAATAAGAAATATGCATAATAAATTACTGCTTCCTTGTCAAAACAGCTTCAAGCTCTTACGCTTGAACATCGATTTGGAATTCAATTAATTGTTCTGATGTTTTCAATTTTGATGCTACACTTACTAGGCTTCAAAGTAAGTCAGTAGGTTTGTAGTATACCGATGAATTCTATGCTTCACAGCCGTCTCTCTCACACGTACACAATAGCCATGTGTGTTAGGGGAAAACAAATCATAAATGGTTGTGGAATGGACGAGTTTTCCACGGGCAATAAATTGCAAATATTTATTGGTTGTGTTCTGGATAAACATCAACATGAACTCGGTGACGTAATAATGCAAGAAGAACACTCTTCAGGAAAATCTTTTTCACGGAAAAAGCCAAGGGGGGGGGGGGTTGTTGAGTGCCCAAATGTTTTTGCATTGAATGAAACGAAGGTTCGACTTTCAGTGTTACAAGCGCTTGGCTAAATTTGAGGCTTTCACGTTAATTTGGTTCAGTGGACTAAAAGTACAAGTAGGGAGAACCTAAATTTGAAGATGCAAATTTCATTATATGGGTGAATGTTTACTGTTCTGCCCTACTTTGGAGTTGTACTTTATAGCTCCACTCAGAGCCTCCTTCATCTCAAAGAGCATACTCAAGGAATTCCAAATAGTCCTGGTTACTTAAGTTCTTTTCCCAAAGGGTAAGGCCCACTCCAAAACTGATAAGAGCAAGTAATTCTATTAGTAATAAAGTTAGATCTGGTAAAAAGTAATAGTATGACAATTGAAATATAAATCTTGCAGTAAATAACACTTCTTGTCATTAGGTTCCTTTAATAAAGTAAGATAAATCTAGTTTTTATACAAAATATTTAAACTAATCGAAAACAGATGAGCAGGATGACAAACCTGACTGCCAGCTTAATAACCTCCAAACGATCGTTGGAACATAAAATAATAATGCTTCCAAGGCTAACACAAATGGTACCCATTGATAATACCTAAATTATTTATGTATTTTTGTATGTTTATTTGTGTAAATATTTATGCATTTTTGTATGTTTATTTGTGTATTTACATTAATTGATTAGGGGGAAAGACGTTGAACATTCAATTTCAAAAACAAACCCGATTTGTCGATTTTCTCGTTCCGCATAATTATGCGGTATGTAGTCGTGTAATGGTAAAAAGTACGTATTCTGCACCCAACAATAATTTTCCGTGTATTGTTCCATGGGTTCGGTAAAAGTTGCCGGTACCCAGCACTGTATTGGAAATCCTAAAAAGTCTTTATAAGTTGGATAAGAGCCAGATGTGAAAAACCGCGAAATTTTCCGTTTCAAATCTGGTACCATCGAGATCGTTTTACTGCATTTGCAACTCTACCCTGTTAATAGCTTTATAATTATTGTTCTATTCGTTATTATAACTATTATTTGTTATTATTATTATTTGTTATTTATTATTATGAGTAAAATTACTTTATACTAGTAGTTTTACTACAATACCTACAAGCTTTTTGGGAGAATAGTGCAAATGTGTTGCATCGGCAACAAAAAATCTGCCAGTGAGGTTTTCTTACTACTTTCTTACTCCCAAAGACAGAAATCACGAGAGCTCCCAACTACTGAGAAAAAAAGGTGAAATTGGATTGGAAGGCGAAGAAAAATGTTTCTATCGTTCTTCTTTCATAGTAGCCATTAGACTCAGTAATAAAAAGTGGTAAAGGGTTATAATTAACTAGGAGAGGAAGGAATTTCAATTGCGGGCAGTAGCACAGGATTAAAAAATCTTTCGATTTTTTTTTGCAAATCGTATTCTTTTGAGCACTCAAAATTGAGTGTACCGTTTAGTTCAAAACTAGTCCCTTAATTATACCAGTAATACTTCAAAAATGAAATGAAAAACTGGTAACTCACCAACATACTGCTTGGCTGAGACGAGTATGGCAAACACTGAAAATTACATGATCAGTTATTTTCTTTGAGGTTTTCAGAGTATATTATAGAAATAACCACATTTATTGATTTTCGAAACTTCCTCTCGTACCTTTATGAGATTGCCCTTCTTTTAAGGGTTGTCTTGCACTCGGGAGAAAAGGACCTCTCCCGCACAGAATCACATAAAGTATTTTTACTTGTAAAAGCCGCTCTAACGCAGTATTACTAACATTACATCGAATTTCCGTTTTGAGAACGACATTTTGAACGGAAGGAACGTAAGAAATAGGGTGGGTTTGCCTGAGGCACTTCCGTTTCGACCGAGGGCGTCCTTGGGAAGAGAAGGAAACTGCCTTTTTTGGATTTTGGATTTTGGTTTCCTTTAGTATTAGAAAGCTTTTAGAGGAGAGGAGGCCTTGAAATTTACATGCCTTATATTGAAACCATATAATTACTGCCTGGAGACTCAAGCAAACTGCGGAACAAAGCCGAACAATAGCGTTTATTATGTGGCATACCTAATTTTCTTGGTGCGCACTTCTTCTGAATAAATGAGCCGCGGAAATATTCCCGGAAACCACGAAGCGAAGAGAAAGGCCCGGACGAGGAAGTGTTTTTCACGTAATTTAGGGGGAGGCGCTAGGTAAATAAAAAATTCCGCAGTTTCAAAACAAGTTGAAAAAGGAGCTAGGAGAAATGTTGAAGCGCTCAAATCAGATATCGAAATATTTCATGCTTTCACTCCTGAACAGATTCGTACAGAGCCATCGATAAACGTACACCTTGATCTTGAGAGTTACCACTTTCAACTTTATTTGGTGGCAAGCGGCGGATCCATGAGGGTATAGCCTTTGATGATGACGGCATAATTCGATCCCCCTTTCCGGCGTGATTGGTAAAACGAGCCCTTCGACTAAGGTGTTACCTTTGCTGAAAGGACTGGTAAAAGCTGTGCCCTATCCCTGTCCTATGGATGTCCTTTTTCATGGAAATTGGGTCGTACTAGTCAAAAACGCTCAACGTCAAGGAGGTATGACGAGCGAGTGTCTGTTGTCTGTTTTCACCCTTATAGGCGATAAAGGAAATGGGCTCCTCTGCCCTTCTAGGTCAGGCTATAAAGTAGAAGGGAAGCGAAAGTAAACGATTTCCCTCCAAGAACTTATAACTACTTTTTCACATAAGTAAGTAGGTGCGTGTTTCAAGAAGGAGCCCCTGAGAAAGGGCAAAAAGAGGTATGGCCAAATCGCTTCAGGGTACTCCTCTTGAAGCAGACTGTGGAATTCGTCCTTTAAGGTTTTTCTCTGTCCGGTTGGTAGCGCAATATAATAAAAAGCTAGGCGGTTCATATTTTTGGCCCTTGACGAAGGGCTCTTTGGGCATATTGAGACCAGATGTCCCGTGAAATGCTAAACGTTTTCCGATCGCATGCTATTCTTTTCAAGAGTCGTATAACTGGAGAAGAACTGGAGTGATTAGTGTGATTCCGGGATCCCCGGAGAATTCTCCCAAGTCGAATTGTGTGCGCGTGTATGTCACCCAAGACGAGAGAGTTCCTCACGTTTTCCGACAGATTTCAATCACACACGTCTCCTTACGCACTCCACAGATGTAGTAGAGTGGTTGTGGGGTATGTCTGGAAAGTAGTAGTAAGGCCCTCATCCATTAAGAGTCCGATCTGCTTGGCACCCCATAGGACCAACGTCCCCAATGGCGGTCGAACTTAATTTTTCATTCTACAACTCCATCTTAGACTATAATTTTAGTAGTATATCATCAGTATCCTATACTTTGCCATAAACCCATCCACTCCAGGGAAGTAATGGAACCAGGCCGTCAATCTCCAAGCATGTGGGTGGGTTCAATTTCTTCCCCTTCGCCGTAAAAGCAACCCAATTGATGATGCTGTATTAGTTCTCAGGTTACCCTTTTCCAGGTCATTCCCTCCGCTCTATTTCTTTATTGCTTTCCGAAAATTAGACTTGATAAACAAGTCCGAAAGCATCCATCAGGCCCCATCAGGTTTCGACCAACCACTTTAACATCTGCCAAGGACATCCCCCATTATGTTTTTTTACCTATTTGACTTGTGTGAAGTAATTTTGTTTCAGTTTGGAAGAGCTTCGGATTGTTACCAGTTAGAAAAACTGCAGCAAAATTCTTTCCAATAACCCCATTTGTAGTCCCGTTGACGAGTTCAATACGACAACGAGGACTGCGACAACGAGAGGGAGGACCCCGCGACGTGGGGGTAGACTGGGGGGAAAGGGTGGGGAGTGCTTGGCGGACGCTGTTGAAATGAGGAGAGACTTGACGAGGTAATGCAATTCAGATGTCGCGATTCTTCGTTTCAAAGTGCGCCCGTGCTCGTAATTGTTAGGTCCGGACTGATTTGGTTATGGTAGCAGCCCCACATGGCCAATTGTGCACGCCAGAATGCAGTTAAACGTAGCTCCTTACCGGGGTTTCCGATGGCTTTCCTCCGGGTCTAGATTGGATATTCCCAAATTACTGGGATTCCCTAAGTCTACTGCTACTGTGGCAGAGTCATTTACTCAAGTAAATCCTCTCGTTTAGTTGAAAGTTGCTGGTGAGGTTGTCAGAAATGCGAATGAAATTCTTATCATCATGAATAGGCTGGGCAGAAAACTGGTAATTCACTAGTAAAGCTGAACAATGCGACTCTTCCCTAACTTCTAGCTTAATAGACTTTCTCGGAAATACTTCGGTAAAGTTACTTTGCCGGAAATATCAGTGTGAGAAGCTGCAATCCATGACAGCGGCGCACAAGTAGAAGTTGTAGAAGTAACAAGTCAAAAAGAGGGTATAATAATCAGCTAATAACTAGTAATTTTTACCGGTAATAATGGCTGTTGTATAGTAGTAGTTGAGCTTATCGATGATATCATCGTCCACATGGAACTGTATCGACTTAACGGCGCTCGCAAAATAGTACAGTAACATCGCCACCGCTCACACCATACCCAGTCCGACAACGAGCCACAACCGCTGAAACGGGGAATTTAGAAGGGTGGAAACTTCCCAAGAAAGAAAAAAACGTCTACGGATAGAAACGTGTACGTGTTGTGAACGCCAAACGACGGCGGCCACGTCTGTCTGTCACACGAGAATCGCAATAATGAAATTGACTGAGTGAGTCTCGTCTAGTACATTTCAAGTACAAGATAAGTTACATGCAAAAAGGCAACAACGCATTTGAGATATTGTTTTCCACCTCTCTCATACAAAGACACAATGAAAAGCCCAAGAAAGACCATTTTTTCTCCTCCTATGTTTGCATTGTGGACGGAATCATACTGATTAAACTAATGGGAAAAAGGAAATGAAGAGTTTTTGCTCAAAGGAATAGTAAGAAAGAGAAAAATTCGAGTAGCAGCATACTGCAAGCGAAAACATGCCTTAGAAGATACTCTGGTTAAAGAGTTTTCGAGCACGTTTGACTCCGAGCCCGAAAAAAAAACTGTGACAAAAGGGCCATCAGAGTACAGAGGGAAATGAATAGGAAATGGAATGAAAAAGTGCAGGGCAACTCGTTATAGTGAAAATGAATACTTTTCTGGTGTTTCCAGTAAAAGTTAAAGATTCTTGTTACTTCATGGAAAGTAACGTTGGGAACCACAAAGTGCAATAGGTGCTTAAGGATAATCCCCACATGGATGGGGATAAGCACAAGGGAGGAGCGATGGTAGAAGCTGAAGAGAGCCGAAGATGGAGGAGGTAGGTTTGAAGGGTTCGGCCACAATTCAGGTCTAGCTAGTCTCGATGGGGCGCGGCGCGATCGATTGCTAGCCGGAGGCAATGCACACGTGCCGAAGTCGGGCGGCCCTGGCCCGCCTGGGGACCACTTGCTGCCCGGGGGGTCCGTATCAATGAGCCCAATGACGTCATCGATGCCATTGAATTGTCGTAGAACGATGGTCGTAATGAAAAACCATCAAGAACGCATCAAGACATCATTGTTGTTTCTTCAAACTTCACCGCCGCTCTGAGCGGAATGGCTCCTAGGAAAAAGCTCTCCCAGTTTGTTATCTACTTGCAACGCTTCCGGCTAGTAAAAAGTAGTTTTTACAGTGTCAAATGAACTGGTAAGGTGGTGGGTTTCTTAGTGAGGGTCATGGAAGCCCCACTTGAAAGAGCAAAAACCAAACAGGGCTCGATATCTCTTAATAAGCCAGGGAATACTTGAAATTATCTGATGGACATAGTCCAATAGGATGCACTCCCATGCTTTCGTCCTTCTGTGACGTCCCCCGTAGAACAGATGTGCCCCAGAGAAAGTCAGAGACTTCAAGAACGTTGGCAATCAATCATTGTTAGTTGTCACAAAGATAATAACTGTGAACATGAACAGATAGCTTCGTGTTTACACTCAGCAGTGTCAGCCAGAGCAGACTCCGAAGACATTCTGAAAACGGATCACATTTCAGCGATTTCGTGACATCGTAATAATTCAAACAATGCATAACAACGTTATTCCGGTCCTATACTTCTAAGAGATTACAGTAAAAACAAGTATATTTGCCTATCCATTCGAAATCTATAAAAAATCTATAAATAATGCAGTTTTTAATCTCCATAACTCTCATCCCCTAAAAAGAAGCAGTTTCTTCTCCTGTCCGGACGAGATTTTCGTAGTTGAGCTTTTACTACTGCTGATTGTGATTTCAGGACATTCTGTATCAAGCTATGCCGGACTTCAAGAAGAAAACTCGTNAAAGTAAGGACAACTTTGGACTTGCTGATGCATGTAGCTGAAAGTAATTAGCTGCAAATTGTTGCAGGTGTTTTTTTTTCCGCCACTTCCAGTACCTTCTAGGTCATACATAAAGAAGTACTCCATTATATATGGGTTGACTTAATACTAGTAAGTAGAATGGGAAAATCGATTATCAAATAAAACAATTCAATGGGCAATGCCATCAAGTGTAATGCCCTATATATTCCGTATATAGATGAAAGTTTTGTTGCTTTTTTGGGATAATTCTGAATTTCCCGTCTGTTGGTCAAGTCCCTAGGGTAGAATGGACCGTAAAAACGTTGTTGAACAGTTTTTAAATGTTCAGAAAGTTGCTAAATTGCAAGTTATTTTGACCTGATATCAGTTTAGGGTCATCAGTTGATCTGGGGCGCCGAACGGTCTTAAGGAACAGAGAACGTCAAGGAAACCCATTTCTCACAAGGCCGACAAGATGGGGTCTAGTAGAGGCAGCAGCTGTTGGTATGTTCAAGCACACGATGTTCCAGCGTCCATGAATTATGGTCTATCGGGATCGGAGCCGAACTGAAGCACAGGTTAGCGCTGAATCGTTGGGACCAAATGGTCGAGATATGGCCAGCGATCGTTTGCTGGAGAACTGGGTGGTGCTTCGAATAGACTGATATTTTTGTAAAAAAAAAGTAAAAGTAGCAAGTCCAGGGGTCCGGCGATATCACGGGTTCTGCCTGACGTACGTGGGCGGTGCTATTCACACTTGCGGTCTGGGAGTTCAGCCTTCCACACCAAAGTATGACCACTTGTCTAGTTAACTTGGCCCTCAGGACAAACTTCGTTGCAATTGACGAAGTGGCAAGGGGAAATCTAATAACATGTAGTTGTAGCACTTTTCCGTATGCACTTGAACTAGAAGTGTCAGCACTAGTACTGTACTTCGCAAATCTGTTAAAGGTGCCCACAAAAAATCGATACGCATTTTAAAGTACATCATCCAACTCATTAGATTCCATTATGGGAACTGCCGGGATGAAATGAAATCATTGATTTACCTGAGAATACTTCTACTTGAACTTTTAGAGTTCTATAAACAAACAAACAACAAGCATATTTATTACAACAATACTAAGTCTTGATGGTCCAGATTGATAGGTAAATCACTTCAGTGTGCGCCACACATTTAACTTCACCGAAAGTATGAAAGTCGAGAAGCGGTTATTAAAAATGCTCATTGAGGTATTGGCCACCAGTTGAAGTGCTCCAGCTTGCTAATGACATGTATGCCGTTTAAGGAAAAAGTTTGTCGAACAGCAGAGGCTAGGGGGGTAAGAAATTCTGATTCGACTGGTTGGCACTTTCTCGCAACCGAAAACAGCCATTGCTTCCGGATATAGCAATTCCAGCAGAGAGTTTGGTGGAATCAAGGAGGAAAAGTGAGATTTTCACATTGAGGGGGAATCGGGCACTCTATGTCAGTCAAGCGTGGAGCGTGGTTCTCGTTGGTTTGTGAATTTGTAGGTTTGGAAGAGAAAAAGGGTAGAATCAAGGGTAGGGAGGATACGTACGTGTAGATACGAATGTGTGCTTTTCGCTTAGAACCTCGTTGATGACTTCTACTTCGTCGTCGTTCTGTTTTCAATCGCTCGTCGTCGTCGTCGTTGTCGTCGTCGTCACCTCAGCCATCAACGAACCGCAGATTCCATTTCATTGCATTATCCTGTGATGTTTTCCTTCACTTGTGCGCTATTCGATTTGGAAGGATTGACATGCCAACGACGAATGTTGTAAGACGACATGTTGACGGCTCCTTCTAACGCACGAGATCTACCGCTAACTTGAACATTTTCGCTCTGCTGCGTGAAGCTGAAACTGAAATGAGCACTGAATGGAGGTCTAGTCAAGCTCTTGCCAGGATTCATTCCTGAGGCTGACTCGGCGGAATGACACTTAAGGAGAAAAGGGGAAAAGATTCGGTCAAACCTACGCATGCGCCTGGAACTTAGGCTCAACTCACCACTGCACAATCATATGGATGGGCTGGTTGGCTTTACCTTAACGAAGAAGTTAAACCTGTGCTCCTACTGGAGGAAGGGTTAAGTCAGGCTGTATGCTATGCGATCGGCTTCACCGAATTGTATCTCATCATAGAGACCGTGCAAATAATAGGTAAAACACCATAATCCCTTACTTACTGGTACTTTTCATGCGTCGTCATTACAGCACAGAGCATTTGTGGTCTGTTCTAAATGAGCTCTCGCCCTTGATGTCGATAGACCCACTGTAACGACGCTCGGGAAGTTTCCCATTTCCTCTCGAGTGAGTGGAGTTGCCAAAATATGTCCAAATGATTGATGACCTCCGTTCTGAAGCTATGAAGCCATTTACAAGTTCAATTACTTGGGATCATTCCATCTATGCTGCTTCGAGATTCGTGGAGGATGCCCGAGCAGGTAGGACAACGATCGACATCAGAATCTTCAGAAGTAGAATCCTAACTCCTTTGGGGGACCAGGAGATCAATATTAGATACATCTACTAGAGAATCCACAAAGAAAGGAGGAAGCAATTCCACAAAGGAAGCGGAAGCCAAAATCAAATTTAAGTTTGAGCAAAGCAGACACTGCTACAACAACAACAACCACACTGACTGCACTTGAATGATCAGTGTAAAGCTTTTCCATGGGCCATAAAACTCAACTATATGCCAGCAAAGAACCCTCCTATCTATTTTTATCATATCATAGTAATAAAAACAAAGTCATTTAATGCTTTTCGGAGCCTTTAAACCAGGGACCAGATCCGCCAAAGGCTTGAAGGTGGGCTAGGAAACTGGAATTTCCCCGGGATCATGATATCGCCGTGGTTTCTGCACGAAACAGCTGGTGATTAATGAATCAGAGGGCATTATTGATGGACTGTGATTGAAATTGATGAAATAGATGAGATTACACATGAGTAACTTTTACTGCAGTATATTTTAGAACCGTGAAAACCCCTCTGCATTCTTTAGATTTTCAATATCCAGAGAAAGACTGCTGGGGTAACTGATGATGGGTTTCTCAGGAAATTAGTCAATTTCCCATTAAGTATGGGTTGTCATCGAGAAAAAACCTCTTTTTACTCCTAGTTACTCAAAGATATGAAGTTCCTAGCGGGTGGTCAAAGTAGACAGGGAGGGAGCAAGGACAGCTCAAGTTGGGAAAGTAGGGGAGCGAACGGACGCCGTATCCGCTTTTTTTCTGGGTTTTTCGAATTCAGCGGTAAACAACCAACAAATATAGCTTTGCAACCAAAAAATATGTCGGCAATAGGCTGTTAGAGAGCACGTACTAACAATCGTTAGACCTCTGTACTTTCCTGTGAGTAATGGTGTAGAGCAAATCCTTTTAGAGTCAAAGCTCTGAGCTGGTAAAGTAGAAAAAGTGTAGTTTGAGGTAGGTCAATTGCCTCTGACAATAAGCACCGCAATTCTCTAATCAATTGTGAAAGTGTAAAAGTGATGAAGGTGAAGTAGGTTCTGTGATGCAGATCAGAGTTTGGGCGGGATGTGCGCGTATGGGCGGGGCTCTCATGTCTTCAATTTGAAGTCATTCATCGGTAATGCGGTGACCATATCGCACATTATCATCAAAAAGTAATATGTATCTCAGGTTTCCAGTATTGAGAGTATGAAATAAAATGGATGATGAGATCATGGTGAATGAGGAGGCGAATTATTGGTAAGGATCTGAGTGATCTGAGCATAGTGATGTTCTCTATGTGGATGAAACGAAACAGTTTCCTCCCGAAAAATTCAAGTCTACGTGTCAATTGACGCCCTTTGAGAAAAAGTGACCTGCTAAGCGCTTGAACTCTAAGGGCTTTCCGAAGAGAAAAAAGGCACAAATGAGCTTCTTCAAAGGCGGCGTCGACGACGAGATGCACTGATGACAGCTTGAGAGTACATCGTAGGATTTCGTTGAGCTCTCTTCACTTTGGTTCCCTCCCCCTTTCACCTCCATCATCATCATCGTGGTCTCCACGGTTGATGATTAAACTGAAAAGAACGTCAGATACGATGCATAAACACGTGTAAACAGGAAGCTGAGCCGCAGCTCAGAGCCGTGTGTTTGAGCTGTACGAGGCAGGCGTGCTCTGTACGCTACTTTTGAGGGTGGCCATTAGGTTCACATGAAAGGAACGGACAGAAAAAAACGAAGTGTCGCGTTCAAGTTAGCACTTGTATATGCTTCAGCTAGACGTGACTCGTTCTACGGTGGCTGCCTAGTCGTCGTCGGCATGCCGAACGAGCGCAAATTAAGTTTCACATGCACGGTTCGTCAATCCTTATGTTGCATAATGAATTAGAGAAGTGAAATGAAAAAAGACGCGGTATGAATAGAGGGAAATGACTGGATGAACAACAGAAAGGGAGGAAAAAAGATGAAGATGTCATTGGACGGTTCGGAGAATCGGAAACGAGCAACCTGGCGATTTGAGAGAACATTCCGTGGATTCATGACTGGTTACCTCTTAGATACAATTCCAAACGACAAGGGCAGGGCAATAATTTTCCGAAACACCAAATTGCTTCCTTTATTTCGAAATGCAAACCCTTCGACAATTCATATCCCCTACGGCAGGAGCGGGAGCGGGAGCGGCGGCGGCGGTGGCGGCGGTGGAGGCGGTGGCGGTGGCGGTGGCAACTGAAGTAACCGAAGTGAAGGTAGCTGGCAGAAGGGAGGGACTGGACGAGTTGATATGGAAGATTGAACGGGAATTCTTTATCAGTTCCAAGAGTCTCATGCCCTCATCAATATGGCAAAGTGCTCATTTTGATTTGCCCTTCTCAGAGTTCAAGCAAAGTGAGCAGTTAAGCAGATTTTGAGAGCGCTTCACACTCCCTGCGCCCCCATTTAACAACATTGGGGTGGCATACGAAAAACTTGGCAGACGAGAGCAAAGTTCGGCGTAGTTCTCAAACCAAATGGTTTCCGACAGCCGTTGAGGCGTGAAACCGCAGAAAAGATCGCTTCCACATCAATCGCCTACGGCTCGGAGAAAGTTCTTAGGGAAACTTTATGACTACAAACAGCATAAGCTTATGGTAAGGCCCATAGATGCCACTTTGATGACCCTGTTCGTTTTCTTTGGAGAGAGGGATTCTCTCAGGGCTTTGTTCAGGTTTACTCGGAAGATGAGACGGTCAATGAACTGACTGAATTTCTTGACACAACAGCAGGGGAATGGATTCGGTTATCGTGAAGAGCTAGCCAGCCAGAACGGGCAAAACGGGCAGTCAGAGCGAGAGGGAGCCGCTTCGACGATGTTGCTCCGCCCTCCCCTCATTTTCAGCCATCCTGAAAATTCTCCCACGGGAACGTTGTGAGTGTGTGATGTCACTCACATCCAAGGCGCCCCACTTGTCCAAATCACGGATGCCAGTACGAAGGAATCCTGTTGCCTGGCATAAGTGTATGGCTCTTGAAGGAGCTGGCTGTCCTTTGAAAGGTGGGAGGAGCATAACTCCAAAAGGCTTTTCTGACATTTATCTCTCCAACATCTTTACAAATTATGTTCATGGTAACATCATGAGATAGATTTACTTGATAGAAACTAGAAACCGAGAAGCACACAAGCTGAATCTCAGCTCCAGGCAAACTCCAGCTTGCGCCACGCTTTCAACTTCCATCAAGGAATGAAGGTTACTTTGAATGAGCATTCTTCTTTCACAATGTCCTGAATGGGCCTTTTTAGCTTCGTAAACAAGCTATGCACCAAATAAGCAACTTCCGTAGGAGAGCTGGTTACGGGGGACTCGATCCAGGAATCGCGCTCTCCCGTTAGATTCGCCCCTTTGCCTTTGCAACACATAGCTATAAAATATGAATATAAAAATAAAATAAAAAATAAAATCTATCACATTATTATCCTTTAATGGCATCATTATTGGTTTGTTTTTGATAAATCGCCTATTCATTCCCGACTATCAAGGGGCCCATGCATACATGTTATCAGAGACCTTACGCAGCTATTTCTGCCTATGTACATAATTGTATAAGTGGGTTCCTACTACCCACTATAAATCGCTACACCACTTTACTATAGTGTATACTCTACAAGCGTATACTCCTAAAAAATAACTTTAAAACCGATTGAATTCTTGTTTTGTGTTTACCCAATGATGAGTTGATGGTTTTTAAGTTGCGAACACCTCAAAAATCCTACTAGTAATTCCGAAACAGTTGTCAAATGTCAAGGTAACATTGACCGCTTCTGAACCAAGTTAGTTGGCGTGAAGTGTGAAAGACATTGAACATTCAAGAGAGAAAGTGCCGTTTCACGTCAATGGCCAAAGTCACGCTCTAGAGAACCAAACTTTGAAGGCCCAGGAATTGAAACGCCGTAGATCACTCCCTAGATTTCGAAAAGATAAAGCAGCAAGTGGATTACCCAGAAGAACAAGCGGAGTAACCCGAGTAACTGAAATAAAAGGAAATAAAGACATAGCCTAAAGTGGGAACCAGCGTCCTTCTGCATAAGCATAGCAATTAGGTAGTAGTGTGTTTGCTATGCCGAAAATTGGGAAGCTCTTCAGAAGGAAGCAGCTGGAAAAGGAAGACGAAACAATTCGGTTAGGAACTGGGGTGATTGTAGTAATAATTCATCCCGGATAGGAATCGTGTCACTTCTGTTACTACTACTTAGCACGATCCAGACTTTAATGTATAAAATGAGTGAAATAGACAGAAAATTTGGTGACATCTGGTTTTTTCTTCGAATTCCAGGGCTTTCAACATAGCTGGTGTAGTCCCTCGTGTTGGCTTCGAAGGTGAGACTGGGGTGATAGTGGAAAATAGATGGCCAAGATGAGCTTAACGATGGATTTGAGGGCAAATCAGATAAGGATTTGGGATGGTGGATTCAGAGGATAAAGGGCTCAATGCCAGATTAGTGCAGCCACATAAAACAACAGACTACTTTAGTATTCATAGAATGACCCTAGCAAATCGTAGTAATCGTCGAATGTAGTCGAGCAAGCACGAGATATTAGATGAAGAAGGCGAACTGAGTTCCTTCTGAGAGGGGGAATAAGGCTATCCTGTTGTCATTGCAACTTTACTTAGTTGGAAATTAGTCCTACTCCAAAAATAGAAGTGCCTTATTAGGAAGGGGCAGCAGGTAATTGATGGGTATAATGCCATTTACGCTTATGTTTATGCCCTTTTGACCGGGAGCTGGTGGAAATGTCTGAGTTGGTAGTGATCATCATGTTCAACACGTCTTGAGTGTGACAACCGAAATTTGCCAAAGGCTGTTCCCTACCTCTTTTACTGTACGCATTATCCATGAAGACAAGCTACTAAAAGGTTTCACTTCGGTCTTCATTACATAAAGAAAGACGTTTAATGATGTTTGATACATCGGAAAGCCGTCCTAGAGCGAGTGTGAGTTCTCGTGTCGTCTGCTCTCTCCTGCCCCATACATTTTCTGCGTCTCTGCTCTGGAACGCTAAGGTGCAGATATGCAGCGGCAGTCTTTACAAATGATAACCCTTAATATCATATAAGGCTGTTTTGCTGGATTCTTGACGGAATTTTTCAACTTTCCCTCATTTCCATTTCATTTTTGGGATACACGTGTATAATCATAGCCGTTGTCTTCGTGGTAGTGATATTGATGAATACCTTGAGCTGGACCGTTCTGGAAGCTTCACGAGGGAAGCTCATCTCGATCCTATAGAGCAAGCTGCTTCCGTATTTATTCATGTAACTTAAAAACCTAGATTATTCCATTTTAAATGTATATGAAGGTTGGAACAGTAAACGATTCAGTATCTGTCACTGTTTTTTGTAGACACCATGCATGTGGCTATCTTTCAGAATCCTTCAGGGGTTTGGAAGGGTTTTAAGCTTCATGCTTAGTGCACATTTCAGCATCGTGAATGTCAACAAACAGCGGATAACCAGAAGGGGATTGTTTGGCCCTTCTGACTGCTACTTGACCTCATCGATCACGTACGAGCGATATGACGCCTCAAGCCCCCCTCGCTAATTCCATCTGAAGTACATGCATCTGAACAACACACATAGTACGTGAGATTTCAAATGTTGGGAAGGCTTTTGGGCGACATTTCCTTCATCTCCGGTCTTCCAACCAATTTTTTTGACTTATCTTCAATACATAAAATAGGTATCAGAAATGGACGGCATTCATGGTTTTTCGTGATGCCAGGAGTAACTAGTACAAGCTCCGCGAAGGAATTGTCAGTGTCCGAAATTTAAACGAACGCCGCGCCATTAAACAATCAACTCGTCCCATAATTATCCCTGTTGCACATCCAGCGAGTAGGAAAAGTTTCAATGCCAGAAAAGATCTGATAGCGACCTCCTTGGAACGGCCACTGGTGCCGTCGAACTCGTCCAAACAGCCTGTCCAACATGACAGATGAAGTAAACGAGGGATTCTAGAGGGAATGGGCAAGAGAGTAAGTACATAAAAACAAAGGTTCAGATTACGTCTGGAGGCATAGGCAGCAAGATGGAAAATGTGATGCCCACGACTGCCCTGCCCTTACACTGTAAAGCGCTAGAAAATACCAGTCTCAAGAGCGGTATGGTTCATCTATCCCTCCAGATGTTTCATCTGAGTTATTTTCATAATAACCCATCAGATGACTAACATAAATGAAGCAGTAAACGATTAGACAGATGGCTCTGTTTGCGTAGGTTTGTCAAGTTGAAAGCGCAGTAGATCATCGCGGATGAATAAGTATCAAAAAGTATGCGTAGGGAAGATAGGGCACAATTAAGGAGGACAAGGTGATTTCAGGCCAATGTTTTTTTCTTATGAAAAATAAACGAAAACTTTCAGAATGGGTGAAGCAGGAATTATCACGACCAGCTTTGACTGGGTTTCCTGTAGGTTCACGAGGACCACGTTCTATTTTGGAGGTCCTCCTATGACAAGCAGCCTAAGCCCATCCGATCTCCTATCAGTAAAGCGCCATGGTAAGGGCACTACTGAGAAACATTAATATTTTCAATTCATCTAGTGGAAACAAAAAAATTTATTCAAAAATTAGAAATGTGCCTGTACATTCGGCCTAAAGACTCGGGATTGCTTATTTTTCTCATTTATTTAGATTTATTCTATTATAGTTAAATGTATTTTAATGCACCTTCATCGAGCTAATAATTTGAAATGTTTTCTTTTAAAAAATCTTGACAAAATGGACAGTACAGAAGTTTTTTTCATATTCGCCAGACGCTTTTATTGTGTACACAATTTTAACTACAAAAAAACTGCTTTTCAAAATCCTTTGCAATACTATTTATATGCTTTCGATAATAATTACCAGTTGGCCATTCCTACGATTACCGGGTATGAAATTATTTTGACAATTTCAACAACAACAACAGCAAGACGTTTACATCACATTTACTGAAATAATAATATATAATTTTTCAAACTGCAAATTAAAATGCAAAACAAAAATATCCTCTGAAAGCGTTACTTCTTGGAAAAAAATTCTTGCTAGTAATTTTCGATGATCGGGCATTAAAAAAATATGAGTAACTTAAAAAATATACTCTTTAAAGCATGTTTACTTAGTAATCGGTTTCGGAATGAACTAATTGCCGCTATTCATGTCCGTTGTCCGTTGGTTGGCCATAGAGATGAGATTAATTTCACCGCACATAGCAGTTGTTCAACATTAAATCACAATCTTTCCCACAATCATGCCGTTTCAAATTTCCGTTGCCGTTGCAGCTTTAGCAATAGCCGCCTGGCCTGCCGTCCAGTTGAGTTCAAGCTGCAACCTGCGGGAAATGGGCGTTACATCCACCTATAATTAATTATAGTGATAAAAATAATCTGTGCTTCATCATTATAGAGCCTCCTGTCTATTTTTTGCCCACTTCCTTACGTCACAGAGAAGAAGCAGGGATACAGCTAAGTAAGTACTTGGTACCTGAAGCACTTGACTACCAAATTAGGTTAGGAGAACTAACGAAGCTTCAGAGATAGAATGATGACGGATTCAGGAAAAATCCGTTTTTGAGGTACTAGGAAATGCTTGAGTAGAAGACGTTCAAGTTGGGTATGAGTTACTCAGAAAAGAACTGGTAAAACTAACAAGTTTCGGTTCAAGAAAAACATTCAGAACATTGAAAAAGGTACAGAGCCTGTTGAGTAGAAATGAGAAAAATATTTTCCTTTATGGGGAGATTGAGAAGTATCCACCTTTTTTCGAGTTAAATTTTTTTCTCTCTAGAATGTAGCAGAACTTCTCCTTATAATAATAAATAATAATAATAAAATAATAATAATCATTATATGATGATAATAACTTCTCGTTGATGGGGTTTGTTTGTTTTAGATATGGGCACAAAATTGCAAAAAAAAATCCAAGGAACTCGTAACGGAAATGTTTGAAGCTTGATTGTAATGGTGGCGACCCATCATACATGAATGTTATGGTAAAGCCAACCACTACATAGTTACTACTACACACTAACCTAGTAACCAGTAAGCTCAACAGTAGGCAAGTAAAACAAATACAATTACAGTAATCTCTTTGGAGCAGGAAGTCATTCATAGACCAATCTGATTTGAAAAGAGTTCAAACAAGGATCGTGCCTTCGGACATACAGACCATCAGCAGTTCCGCTGTTGAACAGAAATTCATGAAATTATTCGTGATTTATATTATTCAGATTACCTACTTTATTATTTATTTAAGCTGCTTTATTTTTTCAGCTAGTATTCGAATGAATAAGTCTCTTTTCTTTTGACTAGTAGAATCAAGTTTTTTTATTACTTTTTTTAACGCAGACCTGCTGTCTTATTTGTTCCTTTCTATTTTTCATTAAAAAACCTTTATTGAAGGGCGCTTTTCAGCTTAAAAAACCTTGCGGCATACTAAAAAATATTTGAAGTATACAAAAGTTTTTAGGGTGGCATGAAACATGAAGTTCTTTTTGGTTTCATCATAGTCGGTTTTTCTTAAATAGATTTTCCAGATTGCATAGCACGAATCTCTTTGTGAACGGAATGAAATCACTTGCAGAAGAAAGCTGTCAGAAATGTAATTTCAAAGTGAGAAATCGTATTAACCAGATTTCTAAGTTAACAAACTACATCGATGTGATGCTAAGCTGTGAAAATGTCCAAAGCAGTAGCTGTTTGGCAGTGTGCCAAAACTGGTTGGTTTCGCAAAAGTTTCTTACTGATTTCTTTGAAGAAACGTCATTTACTTGTCATGTATCTATCTGACAAAAGTCGAAAACATTTTGAAGTTGCATGTCATAATTCAATTCTGAAGAATTAAAAATCGCAAAGATGGTAGCGAAGTTTGGAGGAAGAGGTGGTGTAGTGGCAAGTGACGCACCACCACCAACGCATGGCCTAGGGATTAAATTCAGGGTCGGTGTCTGTCTAGGCCAACCAAGGCTACCATCTATTCGGGGTTGGTCGATTGGTAGCAGACCTGTGTGGGAGAGAAAAACGTTGGCTTTTAAATTGATCGACACTATTGCCACTGCGATTTCGAATGCAACTGATATGCGAGGCACATCCCAAAAAAAGAGGATTTGATCAACGTCAGGTCCTTATCCTCAGGCCTTTGCGCTGTTGTAAATTCAAATGAAAGGGGTGGGTAATTACATACTGAGGCCATTGGCTCCCTTAAATTTTCCTCTTTGAGATTTCCTGCTCCCGAAATGGCAAGTACAGGGTGTACTCATTAGACTGAGGACATATTTTTCTCCAGCTGTGGTCAGGGCCTCTTAGCAGTACTATTTTAGGTGGTTAGAGCTTGTTGAGCAGGTAAATGGAGATGGATACCAAGTGATTTCAATCCAGCTGTACTTTTCAACATCAGTATTGCTTCCATTGCTTCCTGGACTTCATGGAGTTATTCTTTTGTTGGAGGGTTTTTTCAAGCAACACATCAAGTCATAAAGGCAATTCTTTGACAGCCTTTATAAGCTCGGCAAAAACGATCTGTCTCGCTGTTTTCGTCTTTTTATGAGTTTGAGAATTTTGAGAGGCCTGATGCCTTTAAGATTTTCAGACGGCAAGCAAGACGGCCGGCTCAACTAATCGGCTTAAAGCCTCTGAAACTACAACATACAAGCTGAGGGCATTTTTCGTCAATACTCTTAAACGACTTTTAAAAGGATTTACAATGAATTTGTGCTCCGGGATTTCTTGATTTCTGTCGTAAACATATCGTTAGGCTAGGCGTAGACAGTGCAATCACATCATCACTACTATTTTTGGAACAGGAACGACGGGAGTGGGGGGACGGGGTGCGAGTGGGGAGAGGTAGGGAGGGGTTGCTGGGCCTCAGGGGCAGAGGAAGAAAGAAGGGGAAGGCGGAACAGAAATCATCCTAATTTTTAGTAATTTCTTATATAAATCATGGCCCTTGTGATGTCGAGGTTACTCCCTTCTGTGCGGATACGAAGCGCTCGGCTGACAACTGAGCCCTGCTTTCATTTTCGGATCTGATTCAAGTTTACAGATAAAAGTAGAATCGTAATTGAGAATAGAAGGTGGCCTTCAAAGCCTTTGTGTGAGTCGAGATGGGAATGAAATGCTCAGGGCCTTATCAAAAATCTGTCTCAATAAAAATCAATTCGCCCTTGAAAAGGGAGAACCTGAGCTGAGCCTTTGTAAGATCAAAAATCGCCATGGAAATCAAAAACATGGCGTGTACTTTCGTAGATTTGCCCTCTTCAGATAAATTACAGTTTGTTAATAACATTCTACCATAAAAATTATGTTATAGCCAATGATCAGATTTTTTGTGGTAGAAAAGTAAGTAAGAAACTATTTTTGTGAAATAGCATTAGGTAACTTACTTACTTGCCCCGTTACTTGGTATGAAAAAGTAAGTTCTAATCCATACAAACGTGCAAGTAAGCAGAAATATTCAGAAGAATTCAGAAGGGATTCACAAAAACCTTTGAAGGGGTCGAACTTTTTAAAAACTTTTCCTCCGAACCTCACGGTAGAATATTAACTGTCGTTCCAGTCCTAATAACTGACTGTTTTGTTCTGTACATTCATACATTACTAGTTCCAATGCAACCTTACTGGTTACTCTCATGACGAAACTTAGTAGTAAATTTTGATTTCTTTTTCTAAGTGAGCAATCTCGCTCCCTTGCAAATTTTTTCGATGAATCATGAACGATGGGAGCCTCTGCCAAGGTGATCTTCCTGTTTCAACTGAAGTGCAACCCATCACCTGTTGTCATTATTGTTGCCTACTGCTGTTTACTGCACAACTCGCGTCTTTTCCCTGACTTATGTGTCTGACGAAATCTTTTTGCTACTTTTTAACCTTTTTTTCGCCCATGTGGTCAATTTTTGTGGGTGGTATCCTTGTTCATTATTGGGCTGCACTGCATGCCCTTGCCCATGAAAGTTCCCAGATCGGAAGCAACAATACTAGTAATCCTGTGTGAACGAACTGCCTATTGTGTTGACAAACGCGGAATTAGGGGCAGACGAAGAGAAAAATTGTATTTGTTTTAGAGAAAGTACGAGCAAACTGAACGCATAAACATTGGCCATATGGCTTCCACTTGAGGACGTGCCTAGGGGTACCAGTAGGAACAAACTGCAAGTACAAGTAGACTTCTATTGAATGTCCCTGGGAGGATAATGGGTGTGAAGTAAATGTTTCCTAGGATTTGATCGATATCGAAAATAAAAGGGAATGAATATGGGTGTTTGTCATCCTATGTGATTCTTCGGCGCATAACTAGTTCCCTGCTGCTGTGGAACCGTTTTTACAATCTACCTTTCCATGCTACTTCTTTGTCGAATACTTGTATTTTCTCCAAACCGTCTCATAGCAAGCCCATGAACCTCAACACAACTTTCATCCTTGACCGAGTAAACTACGAAGTATCAAACGAAATTGTGCTCTCATGGACTGGCTGCTCATGTGTTTCCTCCAGCACTGAGGGCATGATCAGGGTCGGGAACTGAATACAAAAAAGGCAACAGTAACAATTACCCTGGTGGGTGAAACTAGTTAGTTTTACAATTAACTTGCGGTCTTCGAAAAGAGAGAGGAATCGGAACGACTAGCAGTAGTTAGACAGGCATTCAGAGGTAGAGGAAACAGAGCGAGTTGTTTACCCAAA
>UZAF01016946.1:43666-55616 GCA_900617895.1 Haemonchus placei
TCATTCAGAAACTGTTCTTCCAAAGGGAGACTCGCCAGATTTTGTTCCAATCGTCTTTGAAAGAAATGGAAAGCCTCACAGGAGAAAGAGCCAATCACCACCAACCAACTCAAGGAAGAGATCGAGTTCTGTTCGTTCTGAACCTGCTGAAGACCTACTTCCAAACGATCCTGTCCCCGAAGAAACGCCAAAGGAACCAGTGGCCGATCCATTCGGGAGCAACTCAATCAGGTTAGGTATGATTTCTGTTACCCGTAAGTGCAACGGTTATCATCGGAAATATCACACGGAGATCATTCTTGAGTGTGAGGGAGAAAGAGCTTCGTGCAAGAAGAGTGCGATAGGTCGAGGTATGCTCAGGTATATGAGTAGAGGTGCGGGTCATGAGGCGCCATCGCGGCAACCGTGCTCTAAAGTGCGCCCCCTCTCGCGGAGTATACACCGTGAGATTCGCTCACTGAGTATCTAAGGAAACTGCTGATGTTGAGCAGAAGTTAAGTGTTTCTCCTTCTTTATCTTCAAGGAAGCATAAGTTTTTCAGATCTTCGTCTCCGAAAAGCCTCTCTGTGTTCAGTGACAGAACCATCAGGTAAGAAGAGTCCGCTTCCGCTAACCTATCAGAAAAAGCTGGAACAAGTTTGCGTCCCACAAACTTTTGTAGATCTCCTCCATCAAGTCCTACACATCACAGAAGAAAAAGACGGATCCCTTCGCCACCAACAGAACCGCTTATACTTGTGGGCCGTTCTGACCCGATTACACCTGTGCGCCATACTGAACCAACGACGACACCTCTGCGCCGTCATGAACGTCATGAACCTATGACACCTGTGTACCGTCCAGATCCGATAAAACCTGTACACCATCCTGAACCGATGACACCTGTGCACCGCCACGGAAACACTGACGAATCCATCCAGAGCAGCCCAACAAGAAGGACCCCACCAAAAAGGGAAGTTTTCACCGGCTTATGTTCCAGAACTTTTTTTCCCATTTAGTTTTCAGCTTGTCAGTTTTTAGGTTGAAAAAGCAACTCGGCTTTTCGATATTTTTAAATTTTCAGCGTTTAATTCTGAATGCGTAATTGGAAGTTCAAGAAGTAAACGCTACTGAAAAGCACTTCAGGCAGTTTTGTAGAACGGCATACTTGAATTTCGCAAATAGCCAAATAATATCACTTGGGAAAAATTGATGTTTATTTGTCATACTGTGTGTATTTGTAATTTTAAATTCCAATACCCATAATCACCGATTTCAGTCCACTAAAAGTAAAAACTCGTACACCGACGCGTATTTCATCAACTCCCATGTCTTCTGTTGGCACTGGGTCCAGGTGAGTTTCGCCTTTCTTAATTTGAGTGCCTACCCTGAGCACTCAAAGCCTCAGTGCGTGAAGAGCTCACTCCCATTCCAAGAGTAAATACCTTCAAATGGAGTCGGCCAGCATGCAAAAGCAATTGAACAGCATATCAAAGTCACATTCAACTGACCTTACGATTTTGAGTAAAGAGGTAGTATGTGGCGCATACTCGTCGATATGGCAGCCGCCTACAAGGTATCCCGTTCCTGATTGTTTTTTGGGGACCGTTAGGTGTTATGGGATCCAGATTTGAAGTCTAGTTCAAAAGGGAATGGTAAAGTTTCTCGGCGTCCATCATCTCCCATCTCCATTCGATATCCACTCGAAATCTTAGCGGCATTTGGAAAAATCATGAAAATGTAAACAATAAACTACTAAAACAAGTCAGTTACAGCTTATTTCTCCAGAGGCCTTAAAATGACTTGTTAGGGCCAGCGACATTCAACGCAACGATCTTATCCTACAGAACAGGGCGGATGTGATAACAGGTGTCGTACTCTTTGACAAGCGCGGTCTCGGGTTCGAATCCCGGATCCATAACCGACAAGCCCAAACAAGCCTTCCATCCCTGCAAGGTCGGCTAATCGGTTCCAAACTCGTCTGGGAATATAAAAGCACTTACTTGTACATTGGCTGGCCACCGCTCTTATTGTGTAGGCCACATACGCATTCAGCACGCCACTGCGATTCTGAATAGAAGTCGAAGCGTGAGCGCATCCCTCGGACGGCATTGATTAACGCTCCAAGACTTCATCCTTTAGATTGCGAACACCGAACAAGTTTATCAAGCAACCGTTTGTAGGGGAATGGGGGGAGTCTGGTTGGCCTAGGTTGAAATTGGTCCAGAGTTTGATCCCTTGACTATGTATACGGCAATTTGTGAATTGATCCTGCATCACCCCTGGACAACTCAACTACAATTCATAAATCATTTATCCATTGTGCTTTGAATGGAATGAAGGCACAATGACTGATGACTCTTAAATTAAGCCAATAATTAATATTAATCATATTATACTCATTACTATTATTGGTTATAAATCTTTAATAGTTAAATACTATTATGACGTTAATGAGGTCTCCTATTACTTATATTGCTAAGTAATATTAGTTAATAGTCAGTGATTCAAGGCGGTCTCACCAATTTATTGTTATCAATTATTAATAGTTGAAGGAGGTCTCAGCAGACAACAGGAGTGAAAAAGAGCATCAGACCATACCTGCATGTGCAAGCAAACCTTTTAGCCACTGCGCCATCTACTTATTTCAATTATGTCGTGCTTATAGTGAGATATGATAGGGATTTCATGTTTATTTTTGGATAATTAGAATGAAAGTTTGTCAGTTTGAGTTGAAAGGCCTAACTGATTACTTCACAGTTTTAGTTACTCTGAAATTCCCGTTCAAAGTAAAATCTAATTGTATAGTAACTGTTCAGTGAGGATCCAAGATTCTTGGAGCCACGTCGCACACCGAAAAGGTCAAGGGATATGCCGCTTACACCGAATTCCCCATCTCTTCCCAGAGGTAACGTTTCAATGCGAAACCCACGTGGACGGATGGGCGGGGTGAGTTTTGGTTCGAGAAAAGATTTTGAAAACTTTTTGGAAACCTAAATTCCCTAAGTGATCCACATAAAGATGCAGAGAAAAACGTTTTTTTAGTCATCAAACGGGTCGCTTTCATTCATAAATAATATGATGATCAGTTGTTGAGAAGTTAATGTCATTTGGATGATCTTATATACTATTTTATCAAAATATTGTAGAGACTAGTATCATTATTCAAATATAAAATTTGCAATTCTTTGAACTGCTGCTATCCTGGCTTTTCATTTCCTCTCTGAGGAGATCATATCCAAACAAAGAGAGTTCATCTCCCAATTCAGATGGATGAAGGATTGAATAAGAGTTCTTTCCTGAGAAATGTATGGTTCACTACTATCATCTTTAAGTTGTATTGTTCTAATAATAGACTTTTCCATTATACCACACCGTAATCCCACTACAGTTTCCTTTTCCATATGGAACCCATCACAATTCGAGAGACAATCTCCTTTTATACACTTCAAATGATTCGATTTGTCACCAGAAGTGTGGCAATCAAAGGAGACTTCTGTGCATACTTCCTTAGTGCATAACACTCAGCCTGACCTTCGTACTTCCCAAACTGATATCGTAGCAGGAGTACGCGTTCCATTTTGGGAAAGTCATTGTTTGTGCACAGGAAAGCATACTGTTGTGTCGATGGAACGACATAATCAAACCATACAAGTAATACTAAAACCAGAATCGATTTACTTTCTGACCCTAACCAAGATCGGGTAAGCTTAATTCATTTATCATGTCAAGTTTTCATGCCCACAGTTGCTTGATTAGCATGAATATACAAAGATATTGTTGGTATTACTTTCGTTAATAACTTTACTTTTTTGAGTTTAGGTAGTACGTGCTGGTGGTGGAGGTGGTACCACTCCAATTGAATGGAAACCATGGGCCGCAGGCTCCTCGTCATCTGACAGGCAGCAGTTCCTGAGCTACGACTAAACAAGCTTCTTCGAATGGAACGATTTCTATTTGCATAGCTGTGTACTGTTACGTGGAAATCGATTAGTACGGTTATAGTTCTTTGACTAGTTAACTAGTAACGGCTAGCATTTCTTCAGTGTGGTATCGTTGAGCATAAATTGTTGCTTC
Organism: Haemonchus placei; assembly: GCA_900617895.1. Lineage (NCBI taxonomy): Eukaryota > Metazoa > Nematoda > Chromadorea > Rhabditida > Trichostrongylidae > Haemonchus > Haemonchus placei. The sequence continues at coordinate 47,723 of UZAF01016946.1, forward strand.
ATATATTAGAAAGTATAGGCGTAAAGTGTTTTCGGCAGAGCAGTTGGCTAACGTTTTCGACACATAGATGTATTGATCATCAATATCTCTAGTATGCGCCATGCAATCTACTTGTATTCGGAACTACATTGGCAACCGAATGAGTTTCTAGCCTATACATACATACACAGCGACTGTAATATGCAAGGCAGAAACGGGTAATTTACTGGCAAGGGTCCTTTAAAATATTCTAGCACCAGTTCCAGCTAAAAGAGAGCGCTAGATTACTTTACTTCCAGTTAGGACCACGGTGCGACTCCAGACTCGGCCGAAAGACTCCCACCTTCGCCTTCTGGGTATGCACCCAGGAGATATTAGCAGTTCCTTTTTAGCGAAAACGGTCCCTCACACTTCAATAGTCACGCAGTCTGCCTTAAGATGATTCAACGTCTACGGGTTAACCCTTTGCACCCAATTATCCCTGAATCCCTTTCTTTAATTAGTTTTTTTCCGTGTTTATCCTACTAGTACAAATCAAGGACGCACAATAAGCAAAAATTTCTTCCCAGAATTTTTTAATCTTAATCTTTTTTAATTGATCTTTTTTAGTAGATTGCCTCAGAATAAAATTCGTGGTAGTCTTGAATACACTGCTACAGGGCCTTCCGAAATTTCATTCGTAAGGGTAATACTCTATATCAGGAGTAACTTTAAACATTGTAAAAGAGTGTTTCACAACCTCAAAATTCCTGAAGTACGAAAAATGAGTAGCCTAGTTAGTAAATAGTAAGGCAGCTCTGGTGGAAATCTATTGCCATCAAATGCTATTAATGCGGATAAAACGAAACTGGATATTCTATTGCATAGCAGAATCTCCGTGCACTAATCCATTGATTGCATCGGTTTGTAAACAACAACAATTCCTAGAGTTTTTGACTAAGTATTTACTATTACATAAGCATAAATAAATAACTCGTTTTGAAACAGCAGGATTAGCTTCAATTCAAATACCTTTCACTGAAGATACGACAGAGAATGAGTTCAACTCCATACTTCTCATTCTTTGAACATTTTCATTCTGGTCCCCTATTTCGTCCGCGTATTTAAGACAACTGTCTTCGCTTTTAATGGTCTCCAACTCGGGTTGGGTATAACCAGACAGGGCCACTCTTGACCACAACTTTCTCGAAATTATACGAGCATACTGTAAGATAGTAATCATCTCTTATCTACTCCTGCTAAAAGACCTTGACAGGCCAGGAGGCCAGGATAACTGCTAGGAAGTCAAACCATGAGAGATCCTCTGTTAGGGAGCGTCTGTTTTAGTACAATCTGTTTTTATCACCTCCTCAATAACAAAACCGATAAGACAATTTCATTAAACTTAGTATTTGAGCAACTGTGATCAAGTAAATCAAAGACTGATGTATTGGTTATTTTGATCTACTCTTCAAAAGACCGGGTAATCGCTCCCACACCGACCTTTGTTACCATGTCTTACACCGAGCTGTCCCACAGGTATCGACCACTTTTTCCCATTTTCTTGGTATAGTTCCGGCTGCCATTCTACCATTCTCAGTAGAGTTTTATCCTTCATAATAGTCCTTCACAAACATTCAAGTTGTCTTCTAAAGTTCCGGTAATACAGCTTCCCGGTAGAGGATCAGCCGCTACCGGAAAGCTGTATTATCGGAACCCTTTGGAGCATTTCATCACCGCTGGTGGCCTCTTGGACGAAGAAAACACCAAGTTCGTTGAACTTATTGGGGCTGTTCAGCAATACAAACTAAGGAATTGACTTTCAGAGAGCAGGATACTTCTTCTTGTCTGGCCACGAACTAGAACTCAGTTCGGAGAACTACTCATCCTTCAATTCACCCAAGCCTGGCAATTCTCGATGCCATTGGATGATGTCATGGAAGTTCTAGGGACTCGTATAGTGGTCGAATGATAGGAAGATATGGAAATCGGAAAGCGACAGGTCAGTTGAGTATGGCGATTGTACGAAAAGGTCCAAATCGCTTGGCTTCGCACTCCTTTTGATTTCCATCGACTGCAGTAGAGTATTGTATAGGAATTAGTGATACGTCAAAGCGTTGGCAAAATCTTTATTCAGCCCATTCTATTGCAAAAAGGTTTTATCTGACAGAGGCAGCTCTCAGAAAAGTTTGTTTCACCCAGCAGTATCACTTGGTATCACTACGAATCACTAAGATGTATTGAAAAGCACATGCGAATTAAAAGTGAAGACGGACCGCTTTACTTTCTACCCATGGAATGTGGTATGCAGTGTGGAATAGCTACGTATGAATGTGTAGTATAGTATAAATAGGGTGTGGTACGGTACATCAGATCGATTTTTTTACACAAATATCATTCAGTAATAATTGGAAAATCCCATGGAATTTCATTCAACAGGGATGTTGTTCACCATAATGAAGTCAACAGCCAAGTGGGTGACCCGGCAACCGAGCTTTCACCTTCAAACACCCCCACGGGAGTGAGTTGAAGTGAAGTTCACTGCTCGTTATAGAAGGGAATAAACAGCTCAACAGGCAATAAAAGAATACTCCACGCATTTCAAGATTATTTGATGTTGGCTCAGATAGCCCCTGGTTAAAAATGCCACCTCGCCCTTTCATTGTGGGATGATTTCGTAGGGTTAACAAGGGATTTTCCCCTGCCTTCCATCGGAAATTCGAGGATGCACTTATCTTCGGCAACAACAGCTTCGACCCGAACACAAAGCAACCCTGGCGAAACTCTGTGAAACTGGGCATGAGTGTTTTGCCATCGTAAAATGAATTTCGAACGGGCAGACGATTCGAAAACATTTGACTCAGGCAAAGTAAATAACCGTCTACCCTTCCAAGGAATCCTCTTAGCACTATCAGAAACAAATCAATGGGGGTTTCCAAAGACGGGCCAGATTACTGAAGCTGAGGCTTCCGCTCCAATTTGAAAATTTCCATAATTATTGGTCGATTTTTTATGCAATGAGAAGAATATGTCAATTTTCAGGGATGAATTATTACTATAAACCACCACTACAAAAAATACATATCCCCAAATATTCCCATCAATTATAGACCTCCACGGGCTGAGAATTAGGTGTGGAACATCTGGAATCAAGTCCTAAAACCTGGGCTTTGAAACAGTTTTGTCCCGCACTCACCATGGTGCTCCGCCCGCCCATGCATAGTACAACTTGGTGCATCCCTCGTGCCCCCGTTCTGTTCAATCCCAGAAATTCCTGACGTCTCTTTCTCATCACTATTTGTTATTCCCCAAATTTAGTTTATCTTGAAGACAACAACATTAGCCAACTGATGCAATCCGATCCGTTGGTTTAATGATGCCCTTTACCTTAATGAAGGCAAACAAAAAACTCTTAGTTTTGCGCAGTGGATAGCATCACTCTAGAGGGGGTAACCTAAAACGCAGAACGTCTCCGTTTCCGCAAATTTCCGTCTGACCTTTTCTGTAAGTCGCCTACGTAGGCATTACACAGAAAAGCTTCTCCAAGCAATAGGACCACCCACGAAGAATTCTTTCAGCAAATTTTTTTGAAATCAATCTTTTCTGCACGATAAAAGGAGTATGTGGAAAGGTGGGATTGGCTTCTCCTTCTTTCTTGACCAGATAAATACAGGAACATTTTTATGACATGGGAATGGCAGCTATCAATCTACTGTTCAAAGGTAATAGCTATGCAGGAATGCGAGATTGAGTGCTGTCCCATTTGCTGCCCTCTACTTGTTACTTTTACTTTACTTCACTTTATTACATACTGTTGGCATGTTAGCAACTTAAGTTATTTAGAGAAAAAAACACGATAAAACAGAAGAGAGTAAAAAATGTTACCAGATGAAATACTGAGGCATGATATTATGCTAATGAACGGAACGCAGATGATGAGACCCCTTGCTTTTAAGTGTGGAAAAGAATACTGGTATTGGAATTAGTTTACTCATTTTTAAATACACCACGCCTGCTCGAAACGTGAAGAGCCTGCGTCCAACCGACGAACGCGGCTGTCGTGAAGTGAGCTTGAACCTCTCGCCCCTTGTTTTGGATTAAGTCATAGTATAAGAATTACGACTGTCAGGATCGACAGATTATTCAGAATATTATATACTATGAGTATGTCATTCCTTCAGGGTGGAGGTGGTGTAGTGACAAGTGGCGTCACGCTCACACGTACGGTCAGCGGCTCGAATCCCGGATCGATACCCGCCTAGGCCAACCAAGCCTTCCATCCCTCCAGGGTCGATGAATTGGTACCAGACTTGTCTGGGAGGATAAAAGCACCGACTTGTACATCGGCTGGCCACCGCAAGTCATTGTATAGGCCACATACGCACTCATCGCGCCACTACGATTCTGAATGGAAGTCGAGTGCGGGGCGCATCCCTCAGACGGGATTGATCAGCGCCTAAAACTTTATCCTTTAGCCTTCATGTCATTCCTTCTAAGTCTTACTTGTAAAGGGTCTAAACCGAGAATCGTGTGGTCTGATGACTCTTCGAGGGATGCTTCTGTAAGTGAACCCTAATGCTCTGATAAACAATTCTGCAGTAAAGTTAATCTGTATCTTTACTAGTTTGTTTAACAGCGTTTTAGTGTGAGGGAAGTAAATAAAAGTACCGTATTCCAATACAGAACGCACATAGATTTTGTGTGCTTTCACAAGCGAAATGGGATTCTTAGTTCTTAATGGCTTGGATAGGAAACCTCCCTGGTCAGCCTCGGCTAGAATACCTTTCAAATGCTCCTCAAAACATAATTTCCAATCGATAGTGAAGCCCAAAGCCCTACTTTTTACGGATTGAAGGCTTCTTTACGGATTGAGAGGATAATTTTAATACCAGAAGGATTTAAATTAAATACAATAATCATGTATTAAATAAGTTGAATAAATAGTAGGACATCTAATACCACTGTTCTTATAAGTTCGTTGTGGCTGTATTATTAAATATCCAGATAAAGTAGTGGTTAACTCACACCCTAACTAGTAGTTCATTCTTAATTGATCTTACCTCAAGGACCACCCATCAGTAAAAGTGGCTGGGGATGTTATGTCAGCGATCTTCAAGGAAGTCTTCGGTCGCTAACGCCAAGCTGTAGGCCCTCGTGGTAATTAATACTAGTAGTGCAAAAGTTCTGACAACCCAACTGTAGTGCAAGGTTAGGTAAACGACTTACTACTTTACTTCGATGCAACGGCACTTTGCAGTAAAAACGTAGCCAAGGAGGCTACTATGCTCACTTCATTTCCAATCGCTACCACTAAGCTATCAGCTTCTGTGCTTTGAAAAGTACACAACATATTGAGCAGGGCATTTACCCAAGTTTTTTGTTCCGTTTCCTTCGGGTGGTGCAATATAACCGTTTCCGAGTAGATATGTTGTATGTAATTCAGTAAATGCATTCGAATTGGTAGCGAGAATACTTGTTGACAGCAGTATGGTAGTATAATTTGTGTTTTTAGACGACATTCTTTAAAAGGCTGGAGGAAAAAGACGCCCACATGGCGAACCCAACCTATCAGCAGAATTTGCGCAGAATTCGAGCATAGAAAGTCTTGGTCAAAGTCCTGGGGCGTCAGTCAATCCCTTCTGAGGGATGCGCCCACACATTCGGCTTCCATTCGGGATCATAGTGGCTTATTGAATGCGCATGTGGCCTATACAATGGATTGCGATGGCCAGTCATTGTTTAAGTCAGTGCTTTTATCCTCCTAGACGAGTCTGGTGCCAAATAACCGATCTCGGAGGGATGAAAGGCTTGGATGGCTCAAGTGAATATCTATCCGGGATTCGAACCCGTGACCATGTGCGTGTGAATACGCCCCTTGCCACTAGTAACATCCCCCATAGAGATTAGTGAATATAATCAAATAATATAATCTAATAATCAAAAAAAAAGATAAATTATGATATCAAATTATACTTTATAAAGGCGAAAAACATTGATTTGTGGTTATATCAAGTCTACTGCATCGAATTAACAAATTTCTGCCCATGGTAGGGGTAAAGAAAATTATTATTTGTTCGCTGAATGCCTAACAAGATGCATGCGCACTTTGTGTATTTCTTGAAAATTTTTTTGTGAGAAGTACAAAATAGTTAATTTAATTATTATGTAGTATTTCCCAGAACTTACATTCTCCTTTTCATATTCAACTTCCTTTCTTGGAATTCAGCCTATAAGATGGGTCAATTTCGTGGTCCCCGAAAGAAACTATATCATTGAAATCGATTGCTAGCTTAGCAAAGTAATCAAACCTCGAAAAAGCCTCTTTTTCTATTTAGCAATGTAAACAAAAACAGGGATATTATCGAAATCTACCACCCTCTGCTATCTTGCCCCTTAAAATTACGACGCGAGCCAATTTAGCCACCCGACTAGGGTCCGTCAATGTGTGTGGTCCAAGGCCTCTAACAGGTTACGGCAGGCTTCTTACATCGCCTTTTTCGAGCTATTAATGTTCTTGTGTGGTCTTGCCTAGGAACCGATGGCCCATAAAATTCCATTGAAATCAGACCAGGTTTGCTGAAAGGCCACCTGTGGAAACGAGAAATTCCTTCTTGAAAAGATTTCACCAGATAATTTTCTTCTCTGTGGTCAGGCCCTCCACGCATTTTTTGAGGCCTTGTGTGAGGTGTTGATGTGGCTTTTGAATCATAGCCGTGGAACATGAATTTGAAATGTCCAAAAGGGCTGTTTCATTAATTTTTACTACATGAAGTACAAAATTCGGGCAGAGTTCATGCATATGTGATGATGCGCCGTCATAATCACCACAGAAGGTGGGTGTGATTTACAACTACTCCATTTTTGATTTGGATTACGTACAAACGTGTTGTTGTTTTGCTTATTTATTGGCTATTTTTCCTGAAATTTTGACTTGTTATTTTTAATAACTGCTGTTTTTCGGGGCAATACGAAAAAACAGCAGTAAACAAAAATATTGTCCTAAAAATTTTGTCACCGGCTAATAAGATTGTATTGTAAGCATGGCGTCAGTAGCGCCTGTGCTGCTGCTCCTGACGCTCCCATCTCACTCACTTTTCCTGGCCAGTGAGGAAATGCCGATCCTCAGCCATTTTTTACTGCTTAGCGATCATTACGGTAAGATGAAGTAAGTCGTCAACGTCAAAGATAACTTACATTTTAGATTGACTATGTCCCGAGTAATGTATCACAGGTAAATCCCCCATCTCGTAGATGCTCCTCAGCAGTGGCACTTAAATCGAACCCCACTGCGATGAAATTTCTCGCGAACTCGTCCTGTACTTGGCCTCAAGAGAGCTGCACCATTACTTCCTTTATTTTGGCGATTTGGGAGAGTTCCCAGCTCATTGAAGCGTAAAATCGCCCATTATCCGAGTTTTCTTGATGATTGACGCCTGGTAGAATAGTGCTATAATTGTTTTTATTGGAAAGTCCGGAAAGTGCGCCGATTTTCAAAGCAGATTAATTGGGTAAACCGAAAAGTCCATCGATTTTGGAAGTGGGTTATTTCGATTGTCTGGGAAGTCCGTTGAATCATAGATTCGATTTAAAAGGAAAAATTTCAAGGCAAAACATTTTCATTGAGCGGTAAAGACTCCATTTTGCAGATTGGAATTTTTCCGCTTATCTGTAAGAGTGTTTCAGCCCATGACCGTAAGAGGTTGCAGGTGCTCCATGAGCCAGGAGCCCCTACAAGCGCTGCTTTTAGTCCTTCTGGGATAACGGTTTCCCATTCAACGAATTCTACCGAAGGGATGGGTCTTGGCAGCCGTGGAGTTGTTTTTCTTTTGCTGCTGCTTTCTACTTATCCAACTAAGTACAGTACGTTACAAGTTTTGTTGCATAAACATGGATTACAGCACATAACGGATTACTTATCAACTCCACTACCACAAGT
>UZAF01016947.1:4375-28660 GCA_900617895.1 Haemonchus placei
AGCCTTTTTTCACTTTGGAAACACCGATGCACGCAGTTTCTTCACCTCAGTCGCACTAGTTTCGATCTTGTCTTCCATTTTTCATCATAAACTGGATTAATGGCATCATCGATCAATGGCAAAACTGGATTCAGGAGTAAAGTAACATATGTATAACGTAAGGCTTCATGTATACTAGCGTTCCAACACGAGTATTTTCAAAATTTGACCAGACGAAGGGAAATCATTATAATCCTTCTCACTTGACCCTTCTGTCCCTTTCGATTACCCCCATCTTACTTTATTTGTTGGAAATGGTTTAAAATTCTATTGAGGAATTTCCGGTTTCAGCTAACCTATATAGGAGAGCTGGCAGAGGCTGTGCAGTATGGCACTATCCCATTCGTGTGCATCTCCGTACTTTGGTACAGTTGAAGGGGTTGCTTCGAACCGATGTATCCCTTAACCTCGTAAGTGTGGGTGTGGCTAGAAGCTTTTTTGCAAAGAACGTCTTTGCATCTCCAGTTTGAGTAATACTTCTTGCCATCAAATCAACAACTTCCCTTAGAGCAGCGATCTCAAATCAATCAACATCAGCACAATAAACAAACAAACAAAAATGGTTTTATCTATACACGATTTCGTCGAAATTTCCCTTAGAGCGAACGCATTCCTTCATCTGCCGTCATGAACCCTCAATTTTATTCTGATGGATTTTACAGACATGAAAATAATATTTGTAGAAGAAACTTGGGGTGAAGGCGGGACTTGTTCTTCTGGGGGCGGGTCTTTTCCCATTTTCCAGTTTGTTGGGGAACAAGTTCGTCCTTCACAACTCTTCGCTCTTCAGGCAAGGGTCTTTCTTTTGCATTTCGAGCTCCTTCGAACAATTCTTGTGGTACTTGATTACCATTTGGGTGAGTTGCTTCAGAAAATCTGCTCGAGACCAACATTGAAGCAAGAAAATTGAGCATTTATATCCAAATAGAAATAATCTGCATAATAAAAGAAATTAGCAGTTCTTATAACATCACGTGCACATAGAATTATAAAACACCTGGTAGTATACAAGTACAATTAGTAAGACGAAAAAATGAAGATGAAGAAGGACGGAGAGACAGGTAAAACAAATACACATTGAAATCCCGGAAATTATTTAAAAGCAATCGAAACTAAATGATTACTGTATCGATCGATAACGATCAATAAACAGCAGTAACCCATTTAACGGTACAGTAAGCTATGTCGTTTCTTTATGTTTGCATTTACGATAATATAGCGAATGATTATGTCGTAAAGAGGCGATTTAAATGATGAGGGATGGTAAGAATGCTGGATAAGGCGATAGTAAGTATGAAAACGAACAAATAATCGATAAATCGATCGGTAACCCGTTCGCTCGCCAAAGTGCCGACACCGATTCTCCACTTTTGAGAGAATCGTTTGGGCATTGCTGACACATAGCCAAAAACACACACATAAACACACGCAACACCACCTTATCGATTAGGTCAGAGACGCAGAGAGAGCATATACTCTCGATCCCTGTTTTCTGACCGGTAAGCGTAAAATCGATAAGGTAGCATGAAACAATAAGTAAGCATCACAATACCGTTTGCAGAGGCAATGAATTAATAATGGAATGTTCCCTGACTATAAACGCGACGATTAATAGTATAAACCTAGGGCCTAAAGTCGATTTTACTAAATTTCACGGGCTAATCTGAGCCAATACGTTTTATAGCCATGGAACAAGTCCATTTATAGTAGCTAGCTTTATAGTTTTATATTATTCTTGTTAATATTAACTATTTCTAGTTAGTGTCGATGAGCACAGCAATAGAACCCTACTATGTACTGGCCTGAAAATATGTGAACGAAAAAAAAGGGAAAACAAACTGTTAGAAGGCTATAGGTACAACCTTCTTACCGAGGAAGAATAGCGCATTGGGTCACAGGAGTAAAGCGATGTTCAACATAAAGGTGTAAATGACTCGTGCGCGATTTTTTGGTGCAAATGTTCTCATTAGCCAATGAAAACTTTGAGAACTAATCGATGAAATTACTGGTAAAATCTCAAAANAAAAGTCGGAATCCCAGCTTCAGTGATTCATCGCTTCTCGGTAGCTCATTTTATCAAGCTCTTCGGCAATGTCTGATTTGGAATGAACGCCAGAAGTGGAGTCAGATGGAGCACCGCCCAGCTCACAGCCGCCACCGGGTAGTCGGGATCGTAGCAGCTGACAGTAGGTATCGTAGCGTTGTATCTGAAATACAGTGATTGTTGTATTGTCAGAGGGAGAACCCCGGTGGAAGGGCCACTCCATTGTCCTCTACTACGCTGTGGGTCAGGCTCAGAGAGTTTTGCGGGCTCAAAGTGGCGCTTTAAACCTTGGATGGATTCTAAGCTCACCTCTTGAGTAAGATATCGCTCTTTGAAGAAGAACTCCTCGACTGGCCTTCCTCTTGCTTTCAGAGGGGGTGCCTCCTGTCGAACACGAGCTAGCTGCTCTCGAAGTTCACAAGCAGCCGATTCATGTGCCTAAACATGTATTCGTGTTATGTGGAGATATTTGTACTTTTTTCGGATAGCGTAAGCTACCTTGAGTTGTTGGGCCAGTGGAGCCGAACTGGGCAGCTTCGGTAGACGGATCCTCGAAAAAGTGCCGTTTGAACAAGCTGGAGGCGGCAGGGCTCTTGAAGAGAACCGGGCACAAACGAAATTGATCTGATTGACCCAATCTTCGACTTCGGCAACGCTACTGTAATAGGGACTTCATGTGGGACTTCAGAACCATCGACATTTTGGTGACTTACGTGGTCTGGAATAAGAATTCCCCCAGATCCGCCGTTCTCAATCGGAATATGTACTGTTTCTTTTTGTAATCTGGAGCTGGTTCCGCAAAAGCATGATGAAGTAAGATCGCATTGTTGAACATCTCATATCTTCAATGAAAAATCGATAATCGGCAGGCAGTCAATCGATATTCATGGGGAAGGGTTGTCAGCCACACTACCTGCTTCGTTTTTTATCGCTGTCATCTCTACCAAGGTAAAGGGCTAGTCCGCGGAGGCGTGCGTACCATTCACGCCAACCACGCCTACCGAATGGAGCTAAAATACGGAATCAGTCAATAAAATCAATACGATAATGAATAAGAAGTAAGAATTGTTTCAAGGTACTCACTTTTCGCACCATCTGCATCATATACACATTTTCGCATAATATAGCCGCATTTATATTCGACTTGTGATTCTGGATCAACTTCGAGAAGTAGCTGTAAATGGAATCGATTATCAGTTTGAATTATTGGAAATTTGCTCTAATGTAAGACTCACTTGACGGGACACACAGGATCGTTTTGAGCTGCTTCTTTTCGCTGGTTTCTCGAACTTGCTGAAAAATAACTTTGTGAAGAACCAAGTCTTTCAATTCTCTCGGTCATCCCCAGTCTTCCTATTACTAACCCTAGGTTGACTAACCATGGTTTGAGGTACCTTAAATGGGACCGTGCGAATGCAAATAAGGAGTGTGGGAGTCCCACAGCCCTGTAGGCCTGCTCCGAAGTGCTCTTGCTTAGGTGCAGACAAGGCCCCTGCACATTCACAACAGATTTCGCAACTCGATATCGAAGGAAAAGTGGAATTTAAAGATGCATTCAGATCTTTGGAAACAAGAAGAGAAGAGAAGCCGGGGAGAAAATTCCAGCCGAAACCACCTAGCTCTAAGTTACTAACAGCAGCAGTATAACAAAAATCGGAATCAAATTGATTTTGTAAGCCCCGCCCCCTCGTAGCATCCCTACTTCAACTTCTTCGCTTGAAACGTACCTTGCGTGAACGATTTCTTTCTCCTTGATACTATTGTAAAGTGCTTTGAGCAGGTCCCTTTTATACTGTACACCTGTGTGACCGATATTATTGATGAAATCTCGTATAGACATCTTCTTTCCCAGATTTTCACCGTGTAAATCGGAATTCAGCAGAAGCAGAGCACAAGTAAGCGTGTGTACTTCATCTGAAATGAGTTCCGTTCAGATAAAAGAATAGAAATGTGCAGCTTCAAGCTCAATCCGCTCAGCGACGATTCATAGTTAGTTGTCTCGCTGACGCTATATCTTATACAATTTTTCTGGTTAGTTGTCTCGCCTTTCAGCATGACGATCTAATACAAGGCCTAGTCCCCAAATACTATGAACAAGCGAGTGACCTATAAAGGATAAGGGGGGGGGCTTAGTTCGCGTCACCGGTGTGCACTCAACGATGGGTGATCTGAGAAGGTAAACACGTGAGCGATATGCTTTATTCAATGTATGAAAATTTACATCACGAATTACTGAGCACAATATTCACCTAAAAATTTCTGAGAAACCTTCGAACCCTGACGATCTCGGGGAAACAGAAAAAATTTTAACGAACAACATCCCAGCTTAGGAGAATTTCAAGAACATTCAGCCAATGAATAGATTTGGATGAAAAGCACGAGAGTTATGGTTTTTAGATTGATTAAGGCATTCTAATCTTTGAACAGATTGGCAGGAAAAGTCAAGTACATGGCGCAACCCCCAGTAAACCATAAATCGGTACGCAACCGCTTCAAATTCCGTGCTCAAGGCGTACTTGCAGCCATTTCCATAAGCAAAATACGGACTTTTATGAGAAATTATCAGACTTACCGACACTCTTGAAAAGACTCGGATCGCTTTGATGGTAACGGGCCGAAAAGAAACGTAAAAGGCGTTCACGTTCTGCTGAATCACCGCGTAATTCGACCCTGGAACAAGCCAGACTACCGTAATGTCGAAAATGCTAAGACTCGAAACTTTATTTCTACAATAAAATCGCTTGCTTGTATGGCATAGCACTCAGCTTCTTTAGCCTATTCATTTATTTATTTATTTATTTGAATACACCCAGGAGTGTGCTAAACGATATTTATTCAAGAAAAAAGTAAATGAAGAAAGAATAATATCCCATCCATGATTAGGCTATTAATTATGACAGAAATATTATTACAAAGAAGGCTCAAACGGATTATGGGGATACCAGATCGGTGAGACAAGGTGGAGTTATGCTAAGTGTCGCTTCTATTAACCATACTATAATCCAGAGATCGAATCTCAGATTAAGAATTGCCTGACCCAATCATGCACCCGAACCCTCCGGTATCAGGTAAATGGTAAAAAAACCATTTGGGGAAACGGGAGATCTAGTTAGCAGCTCCTACATTAATTCTATAACCAGATACCCATTCGAATGGCACTGGGATTCCTGATGACAATCGGATGACCACAAAAACCTTCCAGTCCCATGAATTCCCTGTAGACCATTACTATAACTGTAGTTACTCCACTGTATGCGAGTACGTAAGACACTGGAGGAGGTGAAGGAGAAAAAATGATGAGCAGATGAAAAGGGCTATGATAGCTTGGGATCATAGATCGGCGCAGAAAATGGTCCCCATGGTAACAAGGTTACTAGGCTGCAAAACTCTTATCGCATATTCAACAAAATCGTGAATGAGCAATAAAAAAATTAATCAGTAAATCAAAAACACCAAACATTAATAACCATATAATAGAAAAATTTAAATATAAAATAAAGAAAAGCAACAGAAAACAGAGGAAAAAATAGCTAGCAGAAACCTTACCTTGATAAGAAATCCCTCAGAGCCGCATCTATCCGTAGACTAGTGAAGACAAAAAGTTCCAAATATTTTGTTGTAACCATAGCCGAGAACTCGGACCTTAAGTATCACATTATCAATAAGTATCAAGCTGGATTACTCAATAAAATAGAAATTAATGAAGATTCCCCGTTGCACCTTCTTCGAAAAAGGTCGGACGAGTGGGAAAAGAGTGGATGCATTACGGAAATTCATGTACGTGTGAATTTCAATAAACCTGAGCCCTAAGCAGAGTAAGTAATAAAGATTAGGTTCACATATGGGAAGTTGTCCTCGAATTTCCCAGTCTGCCACTAATCGGTTAATTGAGCGACGCGCACTCTGATGTGGGTAACACCCACCCTCTCTACTATGGAGCATCGGAAACATGGCTAATAGTCTTTGGCCGTGCTCATCCTGTGTTGACACCAACATGCAGGAGGGTTGACATGAGTGAGTAGATTCTAGGAGTCCTCAGGAATCATTAGACAGCTGACCATTGGAATGGAAAATAAGGATTTACATATTCATGCTACTGCGAGAAAGTCGGCAGTACAGTTTGGGTGAAGGAGGGATGCCGAAAGATCTTGCATGCGGAAGAGGTAGACCTGATCCGGCAGCACTCTTCATAGCTCATGAAGATTCTTGAAGACTTCATCAATGAACCACCACAACCAACTCCTGCAGGCCCAATAAAACTGAAGAGCAAGGTCCTTAGCACTACTGGAGCCCTTCTGGAGTACGCCCTGCATCTGGCTTCTGATCAGAATCTTAATGAAGAGTAAATGTGTATTTAGCTCATAGAATGACTTCTGAAACCCGCCGACAAATAGGTCAGAGTTTTATCCACCCATGCGACACTGACACCATTTAGGACCCGTAGTGTCTGTTAGGAAGGAAAGCCTAGCTGAAGTGAATCTGTCCATCATAGATTTAATTACCGGACCATGTTTATAGTTTCAGAAAAAGTTGATGTCGCCATAATACCCTAATTCCTTATTCCCCAAGCTGCAACTAACAACAAGTTATGGCTGAGGTCTAGGATACAGCAAACGGAATGAGCCTTCTACAGGCTACGCAAAACACAAGAGAGGGAAATAAAGGAAAAAAGAATTATTCAGACGGTACCTATCGTTGAGTCGTTCCGCAACATCAGCTTTTGTACAGCCTTCCAGCCGGAAAAGTCTGGCTGCTTCACGAGCCGCTTCACGTTCCTCTTCGATAGGACACTGAGAGTCGGCGGCACCCATTGTGCCATCGGATCGAAATGAGCCGAACACTTCTGTGCCACCTTAAATATGGCATTTATAAAACCCATAACGTTCTCGTAAATTTTTATGGGGCTATCAAAAGGAAAAAAGGAAAATGGTTGAGGTAGAAATTCTAAAAATGACATAGTCATCAAATTACAAGTGCAGCTTGTGGAAAAAAGCGACTTATTGAGGTACCAAGGCTTACAGTCAGGGTAATCATGTTGTTGAGACTTTAGTAAAGCATAGAGCTACTTGATTTTATGAGAATTTGAAATGGCCCAGAATTCTCCGCATTCGTCTAAGAGGACCGTAGGAGAAGTAAGTAAACCACTGAATGATCAGCCTTTTCAACCCTGGTCGTCTATTTCACCTAAGAATCGCAAATGTCAGATTGGTAAAAGAGAGAGAGGGCGAGGGTGGTAGAGGAGCAACTAGTAAAAGCCGCTGAAAGAAAGGGGTAACTCCACCAGAAACCTTTTTTACGGGAGGGGTTAAGCTCAAAAACAAACACCGCTGCAGAGGTTGAGCCAACAGATAGAAGACAACATGAAAAGTGCCTCAAAGGTTATATGAGAGTCAACCAGAACAAAACCTTGAGAATGCCGTTCTCAGGGTCACCAGTGGCAAAAAGCCCGTTTCTCCCTGTCCGCAGTAACCAAAAAGATGTAATGGTCGACACTGAGAAAGCAATGGCAGACCTGTGTGCTGTCGTCGAGAGCTATGAAGTCGTGGATGAGTTGGACTTGTCGTGGACGATACAGATGGTGCACAGTTGATGGCGTTCACGGTAACCGTCGAATGCTTCGTCGGTGAGTCAGCGGTGGACTGAAAGTAAGTTATACGAGCTAAGTACAAAAAACCAGTTCCACTACGCGATAAGACCGGAGACTGTGGTCAACCGCAAAGGCAGAGGGGGTAGAGTTGGGAAGCTCTCACTGGAGTCATGATCAATTTATCAACAACCTCTACCGAACAAGGCAGATCAGCTTCAACGTTTGCGTACTAGTCCTGGAACAGGTTGAACCATTTACCCACAATAGGTAACCTACGGAATCAGGTCAGGTAATGGTACCGTGGCAGGTAGGTTTCCAGAACGCACGTAGCACCTTCGTTCTCGCGCAGGTATCTATTAATAAAACTTTCATCTGTGGTCATTCAAAAAGGGGGTATGGGAGTCTTATCGAGGAGCAGGTAGGGACGCTAGCGATCTATAGTGACCCAATAATTCCTAGGAGTCACACAGAAAAAGTAATGGGAAGTAAAAAATTAAGAAGAGAGAGTAAGAAGTTCAAGAAGCTTTCTTCTCTGGGAAGAAGGCATGGGGTTGGGTTCTCCGGACGGGAACGAGCAAACCGGTCCTACCCGTAGTGGCAAAACCTAGTCTTTCGGAGCATGGGTTGTCCTGGAAGTCACGGCACCCTACTCGTCCCATGAGCGTTCTTCATCTTTCTTCCACTCTGGTTACTCTCCTTTCTACAACCCAGGCTGTTATCGAACATTTTAGGGTCCCGTAGGTGTCGGTATTACCAGTTATGATTTATAGTTGACTTCAAAACCGATCGTTCCGAAAATCCGAAAACCTTTCGGTTCCGTGCTATTAAGAAAGTTTGGAATTGTGATCCCATCCCCCTGCTACGATATATAACTTCCATTCAATATGCCGCTGTTACTCCCTGCGTATGAGTTGGGACGGTTCTTAGCTGGGCACATCTGGAAAATCCATACCATATGTATGAAAAAAGTAGGCCCCGCGAATGATGGAAAACCGGAGTGGCATGAACTGGTATGATATATTGTCTGAGTGCCTTACTTCAAGTGGCGCTCGCCAAAAAAACCCCGGAACTCGTTTGATGACTAGTTACTCTTCAAATTCCTTGCATCGCCCCCAACATGAATTCTTCATCTAAGTGGTTATATTTATCATTACCTCCAATCTAGGAACCCGAAGGACGAGGAGGGATGGATGACCAGCTGTTGAGAAGGAGTTCGTTCGGCATTCATGTCACGGTCAGATCGGAATAGAGGAAATCCAATCCGGGATATGCACTTTGCGCCCTTTTCCCTTCATTTGCCCGCCTCAGCTCTAGATGAACTGTTTCCGTTTGGGCCTAACTTTCGGAGTTTATGCTAGAAATAGCCCTATTCGAGAACTCTCTGATATGAGCAAATTGAAGGAGTGTGTGTACACAAGAGTCCTCATTGATTAGGGGCGTGTAGCAATTTTGGCTAGATGTCCTACCAAGAGCTAATTAGTTGACTTGCCGGGCAACAGGTCATTCGGGAAGGATCTTACTCTCACACTAAAGGAAGGAATGATGACGTGCACGTTGAAATTCAAGAAGATTAAACAAGGTAGTAGGAAACTTACTGGGAGACCTAATGAAAAATTAGAAAAATAAGAATAAAAAAAAGGTATGGGATGGAACTTACAATAACAAATGTGTCTGAGCTACCAGTTTTCTTTGAAAGTTGTGGATTTGAAAATGCGGACTTGTAGTAGGACGAGTGCATCGATGATTCCATAACTCGTGTCGATGGTGGCTCGCCACCACTGTCGTTCGGTACGGAATCTGGAGCGAAAAGCTTCAGCACCACCAAAACCTACATCAAACGGAACTTGTTCAGATTTACTCGGCTGCGTTTTGTCCTCACTATGACCCTAAGAGTCAGCTTCAAACTTTTCAAGGAGGGTAACCAATTAGGTATGGTGTGAGACATATCTAGTAATTAAGTAGCTCGTACTAGACAGTAGATTAGGAGTTCACAGGTNAAACCCTCCTGATCTTATGTACTGATTCACAAGGAGAATAGAGTGACTCCCTTCATGCTGATTATTCATCTCTTTGTTTTTTACTACTTATATTAGTTGCCATTCTTGGGAGGATGATGATCCTGTGAGGTTTATTCTTTGCTCCTTTGGTTGTGAGCATATGGACAGGTAAAAAGGAAGATGGGCGGAGTTTTGAAAGAGTGAAAAAATATGATAATTGGATTTAAGGATATCAATCATAATTGTAACCAACCAGAAGTTCTTTCAGAAACACTTCACTATTGACTAATTACAGTAACCCAAGTGCCAATCCCATAGAAGTTCAACGTCACTTAGAACAATAAAAATTACTTATAAAAGAGCCATAAAAGTTGAATGACAACCTTTTGAATGACATCTGAAAAAAAAGATGGAATCGAGCCTGTACCGTAAAAGTTCCCATATAGGCGTAGTAACTCAGAAAACTCGTTCTGGTCGCTCATAGAGGAAGGTGAGCAGTTGTGAGCTAATAAGTGGAAGCCCGACTTTCTCTGGCCTTATGTAGGCTCTCAGACTTCCGGACTAAACCGGCCAGAGATGACGGAGGATTACGATAAACATCTCATTATCACTCCTAACGATGTCATTGATGCCGGTTAGTCCGGTTGGAGCTCTAAGGATATGGCGACACTACGCGTAATCAAAAATTAAGGGGTTTAGAAATGAAGACGCCGTAAAGATCGGTCTTTTTCTCAAAAATCTCACATGGAGGGATGGACAGAATGAGAAACTTGAAAACCTGTCCTAATTCCTCTTTCAACTCGGAAAAATCTTTCCTCAAAACGTGAATCGTCTACATTACCAAGGCTTACAGCTTCAAAAAGATTTTTAAATATCAAAGTTTTTGAAAGTAGTCCTGGTGATGTTGCAAAAATCCAACGTTCTCTCAAAGTTCAATTTTCTGTCATAATGTTAATAGTTTCTTGACAATTCTTCAATTGACATAGAGAATCTATGAAATCGAAGTCTTGACTAGGTTAGTGCAGTGATAATAGGTGATACTCAGTGATAGCGCGTAATATTGAGTGATATCAAAGGCAGTCGTTGTATTTACCAGTTCAGCCAGGGGGAGAAAGGAAACAAAAGGTCGAGGGTCGCATGTCTGTTCCAAAACCGTACACAAGGCATAAAAAGTGGACCGGAAAACACCATAAAAAACAAAACAACCCTTGTTTACGGTACGTCGAAAACATATGGGGTACGACAAGACAGAAAGGATGGTTTCTAGCGGTAACCCACTTCCACCCATTTTTGTATCAAGCTCGATTTCTCGAACTTTCTCACTCGGAAACCGAATACGACTGATTTACAAGACAGACTGTTCTTTCAAAACTTTCACACTAACCGGCTTTCCCTGACACAGACGACTTGTTGCTGGGTGATCTGGCTGTCATCGTCGTAGTTGTCGTCGGTTGAGGTGGAGGTGATTCGTCGATAGTTGGGGGTGGCAAACCGATTGACGACGGTGAACCGCTAGATACTTCCCCTGGTGAGCATCGTTCCACTGCCGTATCTGGACATGAAGCCTGAAAAGAAAGCTGCTCCAGAAGGTGAATATCGATCGAATGAGTGAGGGCATCACAACTCAATGGGTTTCTTTATAAATTTCAATTGATACTTATTTTTTATTAGTTTTAAATTACTGGCCACTTTATTTTGAGCGGTAATTCGTTTTTCTAACGAATTGATATTTATTCGGATCAAAATGAAAGCCATACACATCTTCGATCAAATCTTCCTACAAACTTGCTAGGGCATTTTTTTACTACCCAAGTCACCTATGAGTAGCCACAATCTTACAGAAGAAAGTTTGAAAACAGTTTTTTTCTGAAAAAAATGAGGACGAAGATCATGAAAACGAGATATATTTGCTCCCAAATTAGCAACTGCAGAGCTAGTATAATGCCATTAGGATCTTTTCGCTATAATATACAAAATGCTACATTTATGTATGAAATGATCCAGTACTCCATCGCTCAGAGCTCAGGTCCCGATGTGCAATAGGACGACCCCACTGAAGAAGATATAGACTTCCAAAATCCATTGATAGGAAAGATTTGAATCAGCCGCTCTTCACACTCTTCCTGGAAACAGAACCTATGTATGGGACATCCCAAAAGAGTATAACGATATCAGACGCCTCATGCTTGACCTTAAAAAAAAGCAAAATCGAATCATGTAGAAAGGAGTACTGTCCAAGTCTTGCAGTGCAGTGTATTGGTAAGAAGCGTTCAACCACACATAAACACATAGTCGCCCAGGCCAACCAGGTCTTCCATAGCTGTCATTTACTTGTTAACAGACCCGCCTAGGAGAACAAAAACTTTGATATGTACATAGGCTGGCCTCCGCAATTCATCGTACAAGCCACATACGCATTCAATCCACCACTAAGATTCTAAATGGAAGTCGAGTGCAGGGTCACATCCCAAAAATGATTGATTAACGCCAAAGAATGTATAAACATACGGAATTGAGCAGCATACAGCTAGACAGGAGAAGCATTCATCGGAGTAGGCGGCTTCTAGGTCGGCCTACAACCACTTTAACCGAAAAATCCTCTTCCGGATATGAAACCAAAACGAGGACATGAGAAATAAAAAGTGAAAACGAGGGCGATAGGTGGGTCGTAAAAAAGGTCTTAGTATTCTGCGATGCGTATAGCTCTGCCTTTCCAACTTATCCTACTATTTCACCGGTCATTAGGTAGTAACCTATTTTCTTCATGACCAATGCCCCACATTTATGCCGCCTCGTTAAATACACAGTGTGACGGTAACAGTTAAAAAAAGGAAAACTGGTAATGGCCATGCTCTTCGTTAGTACATTCCAATGACTGGATTTGTTAATCACCCTTTGTTCATTTGTCGAAAGCTGTTTTTTTACTGGAGGTGGAACAAATAAATAACTAAGTAAATAAGTAAGAGTAAGTAAGTAAACGACTCTTTCAGTTAATTGATTTACTCAAATTTTGGTAACCAGAAAAGATTTATTAAAGGCATAGTTCACGATAATTTTGGGTAATCCAGATTATGATGAAAAATGGAAGACAAGATCAAAAGTAGTGCGATGAAGGTAAAAATACTGCGTGTATCAGTGTTTCCAAAATGAAAAAATGCTTCGAAGAATCGTTAAAAAGGGGGCTGGACGAGAATGAGACCAGAAAAATGAAGAAGAGCGGGGCGTTNNNAAGCATAAGTAAACAAAAAGCTCTAGTAGCAGCAAAAATAGATCACCTTTCTCAGCTGCTTGGGGTAGGAAATTAAAAAAAAAGTGATAGCAGCAACAAAAAGAATAACAGAGGAAAAAAGAATGGGAGAAAAACATCGCTTCATCACTCGGCGCTTAGCTGATGTGCGTGGGTCCTAGAACGAATAATAGCAATCTGTACTGTCTAGACACTCGTCTGACGTAACACCGATCGAGGGGCGGGAAAGCGAACTACGGCAGCAGCGGGGCTCCCACTATGCCCTAAGCGCCGAGATTGTGGCAGCGAGGGAGCGAAAGGGTCTTTTCTACCACTCATGGGCGCTGAGTATTCTCGGCATAATTTTACTGAGTTTGATGCTGTCTTGAACTCTTCACGAGGTTTTTAAATAACCTTTATTAGGCTTACTCTTTTAACCTTTCAGGCTCTGAAGGAGGCGATTCCGCCGAAACATCAGCCTAATAAAGGTTATTAAAAAACCTTGTGAAGAGTTCAAGACAGCATCAAACTCAGTAATATGGTATCCTGAATGTTGGTAAAAAAAAAAGCTATCGAAGCCAATCAGATTTTTTTTCGAATCGCACCGAAAATAATGACAAGTATAGGTTGACGTGAGTAATAATAACAAGTTATTTTGCTCTGCCCATCTCATCTCTCCAATAAACTTCATTTAATGTCGTTGAAAGTACTGCATTACACAGGGTGTGCCATTAATACAATCACTTTGTGCTCGTCATTTTTTCCACTTTTTACCATTTTTGTTTTCCATCTCAAACTGTACATTTTAGCTCCACCAGTTTGCCTGAGGCAATTTTCCCAACATTTTGTTCCAAAAAGGTTAAGGAAGCTTTCTGTTCGAATGACCAAAATCTTGGACCCGAGAAACCCAGACCTACCGTCCATCATCATGGCTATTTGGTGAATAATGTTCCGATGGTAACCATTGCTATCGTTCGGTTGTGACAGAAGCAAAAACATGAAAAAATTGCATTGAAGCTGCGGCCCGTCATAAAACCCTGCCCGGAGCCTCTGAAGGCTGTTATTCGAGCCCAGGGCGGTTATGCTGGAGAAAAACTAATTTTCCCCAATTAAATAGACTTCCACTTAAACCAATACGAAACAACCGCTGGTTCCTAATCAATATTGCGAAAATATTCGCCTTTTATCGATTGATCATATTTATGGCGCACCCGGTACATGAAATAACCAAACAGTCAGACGATCAGACAGCTTACCTAACCAGTCCGATGACGGTTGAAGAGTGAACGCTTTGCCACACAGAAAGTCTGATTCTGATCAATTCGAAGGGAAGATTCAGTGGGAAAATTTTTCTGAACTGGAGGTCTCCAAGATAATAGTTCAAAAAAAATATGTGCAGTAAAAAAAATGGATGGGAGTGGACGAGGGAGCGAAGATAGCAGTGTAACGTTCAGCAGGTGCCAGGCAACAAAAATGCAATTTTGATGGCAAACAACTAGCGTGTAGGGCACTACAAACAAAATGATTAGGCCAACGTAACGAAAAATCCAAAATCAATCATCGATGTGCACAATTACAGTAACCAGCTAGTCATATATTTGCACTCCAGATGTGATCCATGGGGGATGTACACAAATCGAAGCCGATTGGAACAACTGCCCATGACGGGTAGCAAATAGCTCGCGATAAAATGTAAACAGTATCGAACAGAATGGCCCCGGAAAAAGTGGCCACCCAAATTCCCTTCCAGAGATAAGCCGTTTCCCGCGTCTTTTCTCAAAACCGAATATGAATAAAAAAAGGGGAAAAAGAAAAACTAAATAAAAAAAATTTCCCTAGCAGAATCAACGTTACCTCTTTGCAAACACCACCCCTTGCCGCCCAATACAATAAATACGACCTTCCCCGTCACGGACAGCGGGACAGACGAGCAGGCTTGAACGCTTCAGCTTCCCAAAAAAATAATGCAATTTTGGCCAAAGCACCTCACGCGGCCTCCACGTTGACAATTGCACGTGCGGTCGCGTCGCGTCTTTTTGGGAAGAGTTGAATCGATTTTTGATGAGCACCCTACGTAATGCACGTCCCACTGCACCAAATTATACGGCTGCACAAATCCTAAGAGCAAGTAGAGAAAAGCGACTGATGACTTCTGCATCAGGCTCTAGAGTTCGCTAATTTGTGAGCCGCCCTAATGCTAAAGCTCGTTTTTTGAAGCAATTCTCAATCCAAGTTAGGTTGCGGATGTGCGTAATGGAAAACCTACTTTTATGGTTCAAAATCATAAGCAGAGAAATCAGACCAGAATGAGATGAGTAATAAGACCCTAACCGAAAAACAAACTTGCACTTCTGGTGAGTTGAGTAACTTCCTTATTTATCAGGTAAGACCCATGGTGTCTGCCAGGGCATATGACACATGAATCACTAAACCTGATTCTTTCAGGGGTCTGACTCAGCGAGCCACACCGCGGTATGCCTCAACCTTTTCCCTTTCAACTGCACCACTTACCTACTTTGCTTCTCCTCTCTCCATCAAGGAAGAAATGGGGAGAAGCAAAAGTATCGCTGGGATGAACTTTCCGCTGGTATAACAGCATAACTCGATGTTACAGATGTTTTCAGGAGCTCAGATTTGGGTACGAGACAAATGGGCATGTTTCGTCTACATCCACAACTTTTTGGAGGATCCTCACCATTGACCATAACAGTTGCAGCACAATTTTGAAAGGTCTTGTTGGTTCAAGAGGTTTTCTCGAGATAAATATTGATCTTTAAACCGAATAAACTCTTGTCTGGAACTATCCAGTAACTTTAATGGCTTATTTCCGCTGTATACAGTACCGTAAGTACGTCGCCATTTGACGTCGCCACCAAAATTAAGTGTGACCTATATTCTAACACTCCCGAGGCGTAACCTATGAATGGGCGGGGTTTGCGTGGCAGGATATACATACAAGTCAATGTGATGAGAAAGTTTTTCTCAATTATTTGTACTCTTTCACACCTATTAGTGAATGTCCGCATTCATCGTTCGATTAACATGCGGTACCGTAATCGGGCGATAAATCCGAACCTTCACCAGTAATGAGCACCCACATAACCAACCTCTACAAAGTTGAATTTCAATTGAATTAGGCTATGCTCTGAATTTTGGTAAAACCTATTTTATGAATCATTCGCAATAGAAATTGAAGAGAGGAATAAAAAAAAGTGAAAAAGGGTTTACTCACCTGCCGTGTCGTTACGGCTTCGGGTTGACTTCGGGACGTTGGTATTCGACTATTCCGCATACTTCGACGAACCGATGGGAAGTCGGCCAACGGTGTTGGTCGAGGTTTTGGCTGCTCCAGAATCTGTGTCGATGGCGGTAATTGATCGCGAACTACCTGAAAAGTCATAAAACTGGATCTTTCTTCTCATGGACAACTTGAATGTATGTAGTCGTAAGTAATCATGGGGAGCAAAACACAGGTGCTTCGAATGCACTGAGCCCGTAAAGTAACACGATGAGACTACTATGGAACTTGCATCAACTGCTACATGGACTCTTCCTATTTTTTTGTTTTCCGCCTTTTTTCCTCGTTATCGGAAACCTTTTTTCAATTTGGTATTGTTTTTCAAAAAGATTCTACTCTTCACACTTCACTGGGGAATCCTAAAAGACAATGTGTTATGGTTGAAGAATGAGAAGTAGTTTTCTCAAAATGAATTTTTTAATTGACTATTTATTGTTATTATCAAATATTGATCTATGAGCTATCCAATTTCAAAAATTTTGGAAAAAAAAATTGAAACTCTGAAATGGCCAAGATCAATGGCGAGTAATGGAGAAAAATAAATACTAGGATAGATTCCACTAACGCAGGGACTCACTTATCGCGAGAACTATGGTCTCTAACGATTGGTATCTCTTCAGCGGATATCAAGAATCTCACATCTTATCAAGATTTTTTTGGAACAACCATGTCTACTTGGATGTTTACTGAACAACAGAGAGCATTTTCGTGATGACAAAGTTGCATCGTATGCAATACAAAACCTAACATTTTTAACAATCGACTGTTTTGATGCCGTGCCAGGAACTGTTTCATTCCCCTGAAGTCTAATCGCATACGATCTGATGAATAACCGAATGAGAATTCGATTACTCATTTGAACGACTGTTGTACACGACATGGACTTAAAGCCCTACATCTAAACAGTACAGATTCTTGGCAGTTTTCCAATTTCTATGAAGAAGTCCTCAGATGGAATAGAATTCCAAAATACAAAGAGTTACGTGACGGTTCGCATCCACATAAGGAGTGTGTGTAGTGTTAGTTCCGAACCGCCAGCGATTTCTAGCTAGTTGTCTTGCCGACGCCGATTGCGCTTAGCAGTGGTCTGGGTGCGATGCCATACGGGCATCCGTCCAGCTAGATGACCACATGGGGAGTCTCAGTTCTATCCGAGCCTATGAAGTTAGAAACACTTTGAAGGGCTTCGAAGCAATGCAAGCCTTTGGACAAATGCAAATCATTTTAGTTTAGAGAAGGTACGAGTATAGACGAAGCTGTTGCAAATGAGGATTGAGCCATGCGTGATGAACTCTCCGAATGTTGGGTACGCAAAACAACAAGTTAGAGATGAAATAAGGGGATACCAAATTCAGAAGAAATGGCCCATGATGAGTATTTGGGTGGAACTCACTGTATACCATTAAAATCCTCATCTTTAATTGAAGTCACCCTTAAGGAAATGAACCCAAGTTGAGATACTTGTCACTTGCCTCACTGGTATGTTCCAACCGCTTGTCCTGTGAAGGCAGTACATTTGAGCAAAAACGCCTACATTACAGGCCTATCCAGAGTCGGGGGCAGACACTACCAGCCAGGAAGAGGGTATGGGAAGAGAATGAAGAGGAACGGAGACAAATCTGTTTTGAAAGAAGAAGGAGAGTTCCAGTAGATGTAAAGTAGAAGAGTTCCAAACCCACTAGTAAGAAGATTTCTGAAACAGTTCGCATGTTTTACGAGTTTGCACAGCCACATGTAACGATTTTCAGCAGATGTGGCTAGTTTACAATTCAGCCGGTAGAGTTGTAACCATAAAATCATTCATGCGATTCAGAATGAAAAACTAGGGAACGGCGCAGATTACACTGAACAAATAAAACTTCAAAAAAAAAGCTCAAGCAACTTTCAGGCACCAAACACCTTTTGGGAACCGTTTCTTGGGAACTGCTTCTAAAAATGTCATTCTGTACCGATAACTATCGCACCCTAATACAAAGTATCACTGTAAAAATCTATCACACTCAGTTATGCAGTTCCTCTCACTCTCTTCTCAAACTGCGAAACCGTTTAAGCCAGCCGATCGATATTCAAGTATAACAAGTGAAACAGGGAAAACTGGGAATTTTTCAAGGAATTCTCGCTCAGAACAGGAAAGGAAAATGACTGTCGGGACGGCAATTTGCAGCGATTCGTTCGACTTTTTGCAAAGACTTCGATCAATAACTAGGTAATTATCGTAAATTTTACAGCATCCTGTACCAGTTCCCGATTGTGGAAAACACCATTAAATGCCAATGCACGTCTGCGAGAAAATAAAGAAAAACAAATCCATAGAAAGAACATTGGCAATGTTTAAACACCATGAAATTTACCAGTTGATACAACCAAAAGGGTGAACAACGATCCTTTCTCCCCAACAGCAAGGACAAATCCTGGTTTGTCCCCCGGATGGTGATCCTCCTTACCCGGATGCAAAAACAAAGGTTGGTTTTTCCTAATGGGGTCCCTTCGAGAGAGTATGCGGTTTCGTCTTTTCTTCCCAAGGAAACCCTGCCCAAAAAAATTAATTTTTGCAGTTGGCGAAATCTCTTAAAAAAGCTCGCGCTTCCTTTGTAGCAGAACCTGTAGCGGTTGAAATAGCGCTAAGAGTTCCTACACACAAGGACCTGCAATGTATGTCACGGCGATGTTGTCGCGCAATATCTGAATTGAGCTTCGAGTCTGGGAGAAAGGGGGCAGGGTAGAAAGTGGAGGAAAAGAATCAATTGGAGCTATCAACCCGAACTGCTCAAATTCTGTGGAATTGAGAAATTTAGGTCAAAACTTTTGACAAAAATCAAGCTTCTATATAATCCCCGTAAAGGAGAAAATAATTAAATGATCAAGAAGTAACAAAAAATATAATTGTTGCCAAAAAATCTTCAAATAATAAAAAAACGTACCATACGGGTATACCGGGTATACATGGCAAGAGGCGACAAGTCTACTGGCATTTCTTATTTGCCTTATGTAGTTTGTGTAGTTTGGAAAGGAAGTAAAAACCCTGTTGTCAATGGCTTCTCTCACAGATACTCGAGTACTTTCGGCAGTTCAAACAGAGGGACTGGATTCGAAGTGTGAGTCAACAAAATAGTAATACTAATCAAACACAACGATATTTCACTCGGGAAATGGGTTTCAGTTTCAAGTAATATGAATTTTCTGACATCGGAAAAACAGTAGAAAGTAAAGTGATCCAGAAGTGTTCCCAGGAATAACGAGTAGGTTTCGGGCGTTGAGCTATGACAAGTGAGCAGATCAATTACTCGGGAAAAATAGGCAGTAAGATAGTAAAAATCGACTAAAATGTGAACCATGGGAAGTAGTAGGAGTCCAGGACTACAGAGGTGTAATGGGACGTGAGAAACTATACGGGAATATCGATGAGTAGTAAGGGAAAGTACTGCAGTGAATCGATTGGCGTTCAGTTTAAACAGGGATTTGTAAATTCGGCTGTTAGCCCGTTGTATTCATGTGTCTCGTTAGAAATGCAGACGATCAATCAATAATTGAAAAAACCACAAAGAAGAAAAAGAAAGGAGAAAGGGAGAAGAACAGGTTCAACGGTGGGTAGAATTCCCGTTCAAGAAAAGGAAGGAAAGGACGGAATTAGCCGAAGTGGGAGACGACCACCCTTACCCACAGTGTTGTATGCAACAAGATGGGTGTGACGACTTTGTGCTCAAAGGAACATGTAAAAACAGGAGAATATACTTGAAAAAACAATAGATGACAAGAAAAAAAAGGCGCTCCGCTTCCTTATCAGATGAGCCACAGTCTAAGGATGGTTATTGATTTGGGTTACTGAGAAGGTAAGTGAAGCGACATCCCCTAAGGGGCGGGGAATTCACTATGTGGGTGGAGCTAATCACGAAAAATTGTAACCCTATTTCGAAGCAACTACTTGAAAATGCAACTTAAGTGCGTTAAGTACACCAGAAATGTGGAAGACCTACTGCAGTATGGTGGAGTACGCCATTCACGAGAGTATTTACTGCAAAAACTGTAGAATGCTCTGATGACAGTAACAAAAGGGCCACATCATCGAGTTTCAATGCAGCCATGGAAGTTGTAAACTCGACTGTAACTCACGACCGCTTTTAGGCCAGAATTGTAAAAAATGACTACATCCTAGCCTCAGTGTGAAGGTGTTTTTGAATAGCCTGAATGGCCAAGACTCTTCATTCGGCCAATCTCAGCCAGAAAACATTCCTGGTAGGGAGGTAAAACGGAAGCAAGCAATACCTTCCAGTCCGGAATGCTCGCACTGCATAAGGATCGGTTCTCAGTGCTGGATATCGCGCTGACCAGTTAAGCTGTACCTCGCTCTTCGGCCGGATGATCAATACCAGGAAAGCGAAAAACACGCAACCCTTTATCGGTCTACTCATGTACTTGGGGAGAAGATGGGAGGGGGAGGGGAGACGAGTCAATTCCTCGTTCCATAAATATTGTTGGTAGATAGGTAAAGATATCCCTTTTCTCGAATGGATATACTCTCGCGGCTTAGCTTTTTTCAGTTCAGGTGGGACTAATAGCGATACCATTAGCTTCTATCCCCCACGCCCGATCAAATGATCATCGGATAAGAAGACCTCAGACATCGCCCAGCAACATTGATGTGACATGCCCATCATCCCCCACCTTCTGATAGGCATACTCGCCGTAGACATGACACTTCCCCTCACTCGCTCGTGATTGCCCTTCTCATCCAACTATCAGCTCCCAAGACAGACTACTGAAGAGGCATACCCTTCTGCTGAACGCAATCTATTTCCTGCCTTTTCCGGATTCGAAACAACCACGTGTAGACATCGTTTCTGACGTTTAGTTTCCAAACCAATTCAGGCGAAGCGTACTACGTGCCCCCCCCCCCCCCCCCCCTCTGTGCTTCCCGCTACCCTCCCAGTGTCGACTACTCCCAGAGGCCAATCAAATATTGGCGAAGCTCTAGTGGCCGAACCCTTCTATAGTCCGGGCATAGACGGTGTAAGTCCTGTATAAAACGCAGACCCCTCGTTACCCTAGGCACGTCGACGGCTTTCTTCAACTATGTCAGCGCAATGAACATAATCTTTACTCAGGAATCAGGTTTTCACTGTTCACAATACAGAAAGGATCTGTAAATACAGAGTAAAAAGCTTTTTTGAAAGGAAAATGCCCACAACGAAAAAGGATTCCATGGCGAATCATAGCTGACAGGTGGCTTCTCAATCACATCAAAGAAAAGAGGAGCAGGCATCGTCGAGCATGTTGTAGCGGAAAAAGGTGGTCTTACCAGATGCACGCAGTCCGGTTCGCCCACGGGTTGTTAAACTTCAGTAGTGTGAACCAGTAGTTGTAACGATTTTACTCGCTAGCTCAATCCATATATTCAGATCCAAAAATAGCATATGCACGTATTTCTTCACAATACTGTTAACACCGAATGATAAAGGAGGGTAATATTAAAGGAGGTTCAAGGACATTGGATGAAGGTGGTGTGGTGGCGAGTGGCGCCCTATCTCACGCGCATGGCCCCAGGTTCAAACCTGGATCGTTATCCGCCTAGTCCGACCAGTCCTCCATTCCTCCAGGTCGACCAATTGGTACCACACTCATCTGGGAAGATAAAAGCACTGACTTCTACGTTGTCTAGCGACCGCAAGTCATTGTATAGACCACAAACGTATCCAAAATGCCACTACGATTCTGAATGGAAGTCGAATTTGTGGGCGCATCCCTCAGACGGAATTGAGTGACGACTCAGGACTTCATCCTTTATCTTTTTAGACTTAACATATGTTTAGATTGGTGTATTTATAACAAATTTGATATGTTTCCAGGTTCTTATACATTTCGTTCTCACGGTATTACACTATATAACTATTAATTATTAATGCGATTCGCTATAATTTATTCTTAAATCATTCAGTACGAAAGAAAATCCTTCACTACAAAGTAAACCATTATTTCCGACAGTATTCACTATTATTATAATACTATCGCATTTTCAAGTATTTGTATTGCTGTAATATAAGATACATTTTCGTTAAATCCTATTCTAACCCTCTCTCCCGAGGAAACTAGTACATTTCTGGGCGTGTATACCTAGGCTCCGACAGAAGGATAGCTCAGTACCTCTGGATGAACCTTTAATTTTATTTGATCACTCTTTATAGGCCTCCAGTACCCTCTTTTTCTCCCTTTCGTATCTTCCGACAGAACCCACTCACTTCGTCCTACGACAAGAAATTTGATACTTTTACACGGGAAACGAAACAAACATTTGTAATATGCAGGCATGCAATGACGTCTGCCATCCCACCCAATTCATTGTAAAGTACGTAAAACACGATACAATGTGAAGTACAATGTGGTTACTTCGAAAAGTAAACCTTCAAAAGTAGGTTCTGGCCGGGGAAAAACGGATACATGTGGTCAGTAAAGTTTTTTCAGGCCCTGTTATTTACTTATGTGACATGACAAAAGTCGTTTGACTTACAGATGGCTTCGTTCTAGAGAAGTATGCGAAAAATCAAATAAAATAGGTAGCTGAACTAGTGCGTATAGTAAAAACAGGCAAAAAACCACTTTCAGATGACCATTTTGTAGGAGCATTTTACGATAAAGAATTACGATAAATTACGATACGATACGATAGAGTACGATCTTTCTAGAATAGATTGTGCCCGTAAAGATAGCACAATGGTCGCTGTCGGGTCAAAAACGTCTTAGACAATGCACATTAGGGATCCCAAACCCATCTAAGGTGGACGAGTTGTTAAGTGTTGTAAAATCTGTGGAGGTTGCACAATATTCGCACCGCGACCCACACTTTGCACGCAGGCAGCTACTAAAGCAGCTGTACGCCGCAATGGCACACTCAAGAGGACAGCTCGTCCAAATACCCCTTCCATGCAAATTTTGTAGTCACACTTTTGCCTATCCCCTAATTTTACTACTTTTGAAAGCTTACATCCCCTCAAATACGTCGACCACTTTTTCACTACTCTGGACTATCACTTGCAATTCGTCTAGAATTCGCAAGATTCTTGTGAACTTTGGAAATTGGCCGAAAAAGAATCAGGAGCCGTGAGAAACAACGTGAAAACTAGTCAACTCTAATCAGTTTTCCAGATGACGCCACGCGTTTTACTTTTATCCAGCGACCACATGATTTCCAAGGCCTCATCCGGGCCCGATGACATTCTGTGAGGGCTTCTGATGGTCCCCCCCACCACGACCGTGATATCGCTTAGAGAAGAGTAGCTCTCTTTCGAGACTGCATGATAGCTACAGAATGTGGTGCTGCTTTCGGAAAACATCTTTTTATTTGGCTCAGTTCCAACAGTTAAGAAAGCCTTATCAAACTACACTTTAAATGGGGAATCAAGCTCAGGTAACTATGAGTCCGACCTGATAAACATCAAATCGCCAATACGATAAACAATGTCGAGTATGTGGCCCATTCAAAAGGTTCGGTAGAATCAAATTTTTGGCTTTTTTCTCGGGAATAAAAACAAACCTAAAAGACCCCACAGACAAATGGCCTCGGAACACATTAGAAGTCATAAACATTGATGAATAACGATCCCATTTCCTTGAACAACCACCAGGGAACTCTGGCGCGTGCAGGGCCGAACATCCATAAAAATGAAGAAAAAGTCGAGTTTTTCCTCGAACGCAGTAAAACCACAACGAGCCCTGGGAAAAAAGTTACGAAAAAGTATTCCACAGCAGAAGATGCTGCAAAACCATCAAATCCCGTTCAGCTGACCACCGAAACCTCATGAACCATTTTTTTCGTTCTGGTAAAAGCTGATTATCATGATCCCCAGAGCGGAGGTGCTGTAGCGGCAAGAGATGCACACTATCATACAGCATCAAATCTCGGATCGATACCCGCCCAGGC
Source organism: Haemonchus placei (assembly GCA_900617895.1). Classification (NCBI taxonomy): domain Eukaryota; kingdom Metazoa; phylum Nematoda; class Chromadorea; order Rhabditida; family Trichostrongylidae; genus Haemonchus; species Haemonchus placei. The sequence goes on from UZAF01016947.1 coordinate 28,479, forward strand.
TAACCAAGGTTATTCGATTTCAGAATCACCTGGGATAATGAAACCACTGTTTTATAAAACGGCTGTCTACCTCAAGTCATTATATAGCCCATACGAACTTAGTCCACCACTAAGATTTCGAATGAAAGTCGAGTGGGAGGGGAAGAGGGGGGGGGGGCTTTCCAAAAACAAGATTGACTGAC
>UZAF01016947.1:34887-53876 GCA_900617895.1 Haemonchus placei
AAAAGTAAAAATTCAAGTAATCAATAAAATAGAATAAATATGAAACGATAACTACTTTGTAGGTTAGCGGTCTAACAATAAGTCATATCTGGAAAAAGGGCGGCCCACCTCCTAGCCATTGATATAACACTAATAGCTAAAAGTGGGCGAAAGCCGAACGAGCACGAGGATCATAAAACTTTTCTTTGGGCGATAGTGAAATGGTAGTGAGCGGAGTGAAGGTTTTTGCGAGTTTTAATGGCTGCTAGTTTATGACGTTTTGATTACCAGAACTATAGTATAGTGAGGTTAACGGACAGACTGGGTGAGGGCATAAACCGGGTGGACAGCTTTAAAATCGGATAAACGATCAGTAATAATAAAGAGTAATAAAGATTCAGTAAAGAAGAAGCATAATGTGGGTAAAGAGCAAGCGTAATGTGTAGGCTCGAGGTGGGGTCCTGAAAAAGTTCGTTTCTTGAGATGAGAGTACACCTATACGGACCGAAACTTATAGGCCACTGAGGCCGGGTATTCGATGGGTCGAATCCTGCAGGGTCGAACCTAAGAAGACAGAGATTATTTATCGAAAATGATTTTCCAAAACAATAGCCAGAACGCATGCAAATGTTAACTTTCTATGGCGTGATCCCTTTGAAAACAAGGGGTAATTACCTGAAATACCGTATACCATGTTCAAGACATCTACAAGGTCCACCCAAAATACCGTAAACCATGTCTGAGGCAACAACGAGACACGATCTAATCCCTGTCAAAATCGTCTTGCAATCCTGCAGGGTCGAACCTAAAGTACCCATGACCATGATGACCTGCACTGAAAGACCTTTTGTATCCTCCAGACGGCTAATGGCTCAGTTTGTCCTGTAGGCCCAAATGAAGAAATCTCGGTGCCCTCCAGAAGGTTAATCTCTTAGTTTATCCCGTAGGCATAGCAATTACCTTCTTCGATCAATTATTGATCCCTACTATATTGATTGATCTTCCCTAAATATGTCCCTGAATCCACAGAAAAAGGTAACCCTTTCCGAATAATGGAAAGTCGGTTCCTTCAATAGCTCTACTGCTGATACGGGAGTGCGAGAAGTAAGGGAAAAAGGTGTATCAGCAGAATGTACGGGTATATTCGAGGCGTTTGGTGGACACTACCGCCGCCCCATTCGGCCATCATAGCCGGTGCACAAAGCTATTGAGCTGGGCTAAACATATGAAATTCGAAGCGAGACGACGACAATACATATGTACGTTGTACGATCGTCAACGGCAGTCCGTGGCCCACGCATATTCAATAACGACGTTGAATAGCTATGGATATGCAGGTTGACAGAACATACACAGAAAAATGCCTACTTATGTAAATAGATGTTCTTATTGATCGTCAAAAATAGGAGAATGTGGGCTGCATAGACCTCGACGAGAAATCCTCCCGTAAGGAGGCCCAGTAGCCGAAAAATATATAAAACCATGATTGTAGCAGATCCACCGGAGTTATGCTCATTTTCAGGGTTGGAATTAGTTGTAACGGTGGGTGTATTTGTTAAATTGGGCGAAGAACCATGTTTGGGAAGAGCCCATACAGATAAGGAATCGATAGCTCCCAAATCCATTTTTGCAACCACGGGGTATTCCTTTGAAGGAGGATGGGATGGGTTTAAAGAATCATTTTTTGATTTCCTTCAGAAACAATACGGAGGGTGGAGCCTGAAAGTCCTCATTCGATCATATGGGAAGGCTCTCGAGCTTACAGAAACCTTTGTTCATTATCTAGACAAATGCAAGGAATCAAAAAGTTTTCTGGCTCCAAGAGCCTCCGGTATGCGCCGTGCCCCCTACCTCCATTCTCATTTCATTTATGACATAATTCACAGGAACGAACTCACGCTAACTGTGCTGCTCTTGCGAATAAATAAAAAATAAGATCAGCAAAAATAAAATAAAATGAATTAAAATCAAAATAAACATTTAGAACTTAATTACAGGAAAAAGAACAAAATCTGAAACGAAAGATTCTGGTGTCGTCTATATATCAAGCGAACCACTGTCTTAGTGACTTGCACAGGCTTATCGGGATTTGTGGCTGACGGGAACTTTGTCATGGCACTTGGTTGATCCCAAAAATGCTGGGCAGGGTTGGCTTGAACGCCCAACTGGGAGACAAAAGGCCAAGTTTTTCTTGGTAGGCAAACTGGTTATGAAGGTTAGTCTCATAGTTATTCGTAGGGATTGAATGGAATGAGGACAGTATAAAACGATTATTCAATCGAGGTCGGGTAAACAGAGTACGTTGGTGCACTTGTGTATCTAAGTAGAAAAGAAGAAGCAAATGTTCCAACCCTCCCATCCATCACCGTTCGTTTTTTCTCGGTGGGATACACGGAACACACGGTAAAGAACTAGCAAAGTACAGGTTGAGATTAAAAATAGCGATGAGGATCAGCTGAGGGCTACCTGTAAGCCACGTCGTTGCCAAGGTTCGATAAGCATTCTAAAAAGTTGATCCAAAAGTAAAACTAGTTGGACTCCAACGGAGGATTCTAGTCGGACTGAAGGATTCTGTAGAGGACAAAAAATAACATATTTGCTGAAATACATTACCTTTTGCAAGAAGAGTTAAGTTCAAATAACAACGGTTCCTGAGATTATTCCCTGAGATGGACCTGGGACCCAAAAGAATAGCACAAGAGACGCTGTTGGGTCGGAAAACGGTTCAGATAGGGCTTAATAAGGAACCCAAAACTTGCTCACCAAAACCCAAAGCGGACGAGTTCTCACGGCGTCATATAGGCTATAGAGGTTGCATCATTCGCACCGGCAGGCACACGTTGCACGCGGGTAGCTTACTGTGGCCAGTTGTACGCAATAGGACACACACACTCGGACAGCTCGTCCAAATACCCCTTCAATGCAACTTTTATTGTCATATTCTCTTGCAGGCTCTAATCTGACCACTTCTTGAAACTTCGTGCTTCTTGAGATGGGCCAGATTTTTCGGTTCCCTCGCCGCTTTTGCACTACAATTACATCCAATATTCGTCTAATTGTAGGACTGGATACCCCAAAATTATCGCGAACAGGGGTCTCTAAGGTTCCACTCCCTCCGCAACCTCCATGTAGTGTTTCCAACTAGATTTTTTGGTCACAGCAGCCATATTCTTTTGGTTTCATCCTCGAACCAATGCCATATGTTTCGCTGGTTTTTAGCTTCAAATGCTTCGAAAAAAATCGGTAGTTATTGGTTGTACCGATGTGACGGTGTCATTTGTATGCAGCAGGACAGCTGAACGAGACTGGCTCAGGAAATGCATCGAACCAGCCGTCGCTACGTCACCATCGGACTACAGGCTTATCCGTTCAACTACGCAGGTACTCAATACAACCAGCTCTGAGTAAGTAAGATTACCGAGCAGAAGATCAGCAGGAGTCAGAGCAAATAACTGAAAAACCTGCAAGAGCCAGTAGAGTCCTTCGGGAGTTTTTCTGGACTGAAGCTTGAACNACTGTTATGCCAGGGACAGCATTTGGACCCGCCCTACTTGAATTAAGACAAAGTACATATGCTCAGAGCTCGGCCACTTTGTTTGATTGTTTGCTTGTTTTTATTTACGTATTGGTTTGTTTATTTATTTACCTATCTACTCAATTCACTGTATCAAAGGCGACACCCTTCTTCGGAAAAACACCAGAAGTAGTAGGAGCAGCATCGATTTAGCTTAGGGAAGTAAGGATCGAGTGAAGAAGAATCAGAAATTCAAGTCAAAGCGGTTCTTAACGACTAACTTTGGCTACTTAACGGAAGTGAACTTCAGAAGAGTATCTACATAATAACAGATCAGATACAAGATTGTTCACAACTAGAAGTAAGTAAAAAAAGCCTGGTCTTCCAAGCATTACCCCAGCTCTGTTCTGTTCGCCCTTGTCGAGCGTTTCACTTCTGGGGTTTCTGGGCCGCCGCATTACGTTACACTGTCCCCCTTTCAACGACTTTCTCAATCCCATTTTCGTTTTTGTACGGCATGCATTGAGATATCATAGCTGGGCAAGATTCGGCTACTACTCGACGTCGTTGTAATACGATGACAGAAAAAAAAGAAGAAACCGATCGAAGAAACGAAAAGTAAAAGAAGTGACCGAGGGAGAGAAAAACAGCTGCGGGAAAAAGAGCGACGACAGATCTGGGAGAAAGGTAATGGGAGATTGATGTAGGAGCATCCTATCGCTGTTTTTCACCGAAAACTTTTCCTTTCAATGTTACAGCTCACACTAAACTCACCTAGTCGAATAAATGGAAATCAGTGAAATGACCAAGGAAAGGAAAGGTAGAAACCCATTGGCGAAGAGAAGCGACGGCTTCTAAGAGAAAGGCAACGGAAGACTGATGAGGTGAGCAACACAAAGATCAATTCTATCAAGAATTCGCTCTTAAAATGTGATGAATTAAAAAGAACTCATTCAAGTAGTAGAGACCTATTAACGCATTCTCCTAGCTCCCTAGTCCCTTTTGGGAGGAGTTGGAGTAGTGGCAAAAGGGGACATTACGGTTCGAGGGTGGAATCTGGCCCAGGCTGATCGATGAGGGAACTCGATGCGCTCCCAGATATAATTATTTATTACCGTCTCCATTTGTTAGCACAAAAAACCGATTTGTAGGTCGACTGGCCTTTCAAACTATTGCATAGACCGACGCCACCACAATTTCGAAGAAAACTCAAATGCATGGCGGATTCCAAGGTATTGCTTAACATCAAGGGCTTCAAACCTCTATTGGAGTTTTTTTCTACTGGAATTCCTTTTCTTAGCATAGATCGATAGAAAAAAGAACTACCAAGAAATAAAAAAGTAAGGACAGGTTAACAAACAATTGTTAGCACAATAGTAGCGATGACGGAGAAAGTGCTCGGGTACCCATCTGCCGCTGCTGGAAAACACCCGTGACAGTTGAGCGGGCCGTTGTCCCACGAATGACCTTCTCAATGGGGGAACGCTACAACGCTCGTAAAACGTTGGCTATCACACACACACACGCATATACAAACACACACGGTTGATAGTGACTAACACCTGGCTCGGCGCAGAAACGATTTTTTGTCTTCGGAAGCTTACAGCTTACAGAGTACGACCAGTTCAAGGAGGTTCAAGGGTCAGAACCGCTGTTGGTCAAGTCTGAAAGGGTCACGGTTACAAAGGACGTGTCATCCTACTTGGCATACCTAATTCTACCTGATTCAGACTAGAGAGAAGAATAAGAACACTACGCTGCCGTCGGTTCATGTTAGCCAACTGAGAGTGCGCCATACCTCTGGCTCCCAACTAAAATGTTTGACCATGTAGGCCCGCACCAATCTAATCGAGGGCTTCGAGGTTAAGCCAGTTAATAGTCACATCAGGTTGAGATCAAGCTTTCATATCATCCTGATAAGTCGAACAACTGGTCGAACTTACAACTGGTTTAAGTGACAGAATAGGTAGATACCCAAAAGAACGTCGACTGGTTTCGGAAGAAAGGGAACGTGAGAGGAGAGAGTAAGGCAAAGATAAGTAAGTGGAGTATAAGGAATAACTAGAAAGAGTTATAACGTCCAGACCATTCGGTGGGACTTGAATCTGGGAATTCTGCCAGTGCTCTTGTTTGTTTTGATGAGCAAATCGTACTAATACGTACAAGCGAGTATGATATCAAACCGGAGCAATAAGTTATAAAAGCTAGCAGAATGAAAAAACGGTGCAAAAGTGAGAGGAAGGAGGATTAGATAAAGAACCAAACAAGATGAGCAATGAGGAATGTCCGAGTAGACACATCATCATCAGAAAAAAGAGCTGTGTAACGGAAGTATTCTTGTACCCCCGGAAGTTCTCACTTCATGATGAATCTGATTAATCTGGGCAAGTACAATGACGACCCACCTATGAAAGGACTTTAGCACGGACGGCATGTAAGCTTTCCAGTTGAGTGCTAACTGAACGGCTCAAATATGGCAAATCGTAAAAAACCTTCCAGAATTGACGGTGAAAAGATAAGGGATAGGTGTTGGAATGGGTCTTTTGGATTTTGGGCCCACCCAGGCGCAGAAATCAGCTGAATCCATAGCTAAACAAATATTTACACAGTATTCGCATCGAAATTTTTCACCGTTTTTGTCCCTCTAATTGTTTGAATTGGAACATCCAATTTTGCAGTTCAACGGCTGCTTGCTGCTGGAGTTAGGCTATCGACAAGGATCGATAAATTGAAAATTTCAGTTCAAGAAATTCGGAATCTGTGCGCGAACTATAGCCCCCTCCAAGAGGACCGACCGTTTGAAGATTTTCGACGACCTTTTATGTTATCTAATGTTTACCCCGAATTTGTCTTACCAGTCCGATTTTCTTTGCACATTTAACCCAGAAGAATTCTGAGAATTGCGATGACATGAACTAGTCGAAGATCGCCATTGCGGTAGTTCAATGGGGTATAGAGGGATTATGTACATGCACAACGAAAGAGAACGAGGTGGCAGAGCAGATCAGGTAAGGCGTCGTCGCGGTGAAAGGAGCTTTGAAAGAAGTGGTTCAATGACACGATGGTAACGCCCTCAAGGAAGTGCTCCGCCTCTAAAAGTACGTAATGTCAACGCATATCCCGAAGAGTCCAAATAATACGAAGAAACTACTAGTAATATGGTTTTGTCAACAGTATCCTTTTAAATTATTGCGAGCTTTTCTGCTCCTAGTTGCCGCCGCTAAAGCTGTGAAGTCCACATCTTTATCTTTGGGTAGAGCGGTCACACCCTTGAAGGTCACCTTTTGCAGAAATTCAGGTTTTTGGAGTCTTCCGCTAAAAAAGACTTGATGTCGTCACAAATTGCAAGCGAATGTTAAAAAGATTGCCGTTTTTCGTCATGAAAAAAGGTTTGAAATCCAAATAACTCGTAATTTCACAACCAGACAGGAAAAAAGGACAAGGCTGATGTATAAATTTCTTATGAATCCTTTTTATGGATGGCACAAGAGACGAAATGCTTTTTGGAATCGAAAAATTATAGGAAGTCATAATCTTCGAATGTATTTATTGAATGTGTATTTTTCAGGTGTTAAATTCAATGTCTATGACATTGACAACAATGAAAGGAATGGCGACAGCAAAGCGCTGACGTATGGAACCTTCTGTGAGATTACTGTCACTTTATTGCAAACGAAACAATCATTTTGAAGAATAAGTAAGAAAATTGTGAATTTCGAGACTTCCGGAGGGAACTCTGGTCTACTGAGTGCAATCGGTACATTAAAATATCATTTTGATGGAAAAATCACTTGCTGATAAAAGGAAATCGGAAATTGAAGAAGATTTCGGAAAGCTGAGAAACTACAGCTCGAACGAACAGAGAAAAGTTGGTTGGCTGAAATAATCATAAAATTAAAAGGGCCGAGATAAAAAGGGTTTTTTTCGGCCCTGGTCAATGCGTGAGATATGCCTACAAGTTCGATTCCCTTCCAGGTAGGGAGCATCGATAGAAGGCTCAGGTACATACTTCACCCAATAAATTGCTGGAACTGAGTGACGTCAGCCAGTGCGCATATTTATCTTATCGAATGGGCCTACATCCTCTCGAACGGGCCTAGTACCATTAAATGCTTGGGTGACCTGAACGGTCTGAAGTTGAGGTCCGACACCTGATCGAAACTTATGCAATCGTCTTTTATTTTATTTATTTTTTCAATTGACAGGGCCAAAACAAATCGCCTTAATCCTCACTTGGGTCTTGAGGGGGGAATGAACCCATGATTCCAGTGATAAGAGATTTCACCTAGGTTTATTGGGGTCTAAGCTTATCGGGGCCGAAGAGACCTTGAAAACCCAGGATCAGTAAACTTCTCGTATGGATTGTACGGTATTCCTACAGCGCCCTCCTATTATAATTACTTGTCCTTTGTACTAGACCAGTGCCATGCAAGAAAACTATGACCTTCAGGGGGTATAACGGGTAGCGGCACCAAATAAGAAGAAAACCCAAGCGAAGGCCCCGTACTAATCGAAAAGACTAAACAAAACTATGGAAAAACTGTGAAGGACGCCAAAATTCGAATGTCACGGCAAATTAATACCGTAACCCGTCAAGTAGATGGTTATGGGAAAGGAGAAATGAGCAGTCCGTCCACAAAATATACCCTATTGATCGAGAGAATCTGATTTTAGCTTTTTCCACATGGAATCCTGTGATCTAACATTTACGCAGCCCTTAAAACAGCTTCAAAACGACCCTGAATAGAATTCTACTACACAAGCAGAGTGCATGGCGCATTCACAAAGAGATGCTCGTTACCTCTGTTGCTGTTATCTCTGTTCCCATTCCTTTATCACCTATAAAATCGTTTTTCTAACAGGTAGACTAACTGTAAGTACGATTATGACTGGATCAAAGTCCAGTGGAAACTGAAATGGAGCACCTGAGAAGAGGTGGAGGAAAGTGATCAAGAAGAACCTGTCGGAAATCGACGTCACGTCAAGGAACCTAGACAGAATGGGGTGGGTAAAAGCAAACCCTGAGACTGGGCGGAACCCAAAAGTTGGGAGGAAGAGAGAGGAGCCGATAATTGAAACGGAAAAGTCATCAAGAGGCATAGTTTTCGTTTTTGATTATCGGCTCTCCCACTCGGACTCATCTTTTTTGTAGTCGCAAGTGTAGAGCCAAGTGAGAAAACGCCTGCTTTAGGGTTTGGGTGCTTGCGAACATCCCAAAACTGCCAGCTGGCCTAGTGTATAAGCCTGAGTGTGCCTGTGCAAGCACAGGGGCAGAGACCCCATGGGAGGATGGCGATCTCCACGGCAAAAAACGGCTTCGTCGACAATCAGAGGCTATGCTCAAAGATGAAAAAGAAAACTTTTACACAAGAAATCAACTCCCTAGAAAAAAATGAGCCCCTTTGAGCAACAACCTCAAATTATTAGCTCCAGAGGCAGCTTTTCAGGTACACAAGCTTAAAGTGGTAACGATTAAACCCATACTATTGTACTCTACTGTAAAATGGGTTTGTAATTGCCCACTACCATCTACGGTATAAGTAAAACTTGATAGTCTCCAATTCAGAACAGGAATATAATAGCGCATAACTAGTTTCAGAAGGATAGAAACAGTTGAGGTAATCGCTTTCCTACGCTCAAGAGGAACTCTCGTACTCTTAAGAGATTGCAGAATTACTCTGTTCGAGTGGTACGTTACCATATACCATATGAGCAACAAAAAAAAAGGGAGGAAAGCTGGAACCTACCCAGCGAGTTCCGATTTCCACTTTTATCTATAAACTAAGTATAAACACATTAAATATTGGTCAAAACTGTCATTCTCCATAATTATGGAAAACAAATAATATAAATGGTAAAGAAAGCAAAAAGATGAAATTGAAGGCGATACAGGAAGCTATTCCTACAGCATGTACACATTTCGGGGAAATGGAGGGGCCGGATGAGGGGCGGAGAGGGAAAGGAGGGGAGGGAGACAGGAAAGGGAAATGGGAGGTTCTCAAGCATATGATGAATTCTTTACAGATTGGGCAAACCAGTTGTATCTGAGCGCAAATCCAGAGTATGGGAAGAAAATGAAGATTCCGCTCCATTCCTACTCTGCCACTTCGGTAATGGGAGTTCGTTGGAATTGTTCGACTGGTCAAGCAGTTCGAGCAGTTTGGAACATGAAATTCACAACATCGTAGTCAACAGGGATTACAACAACGTTTGGAACCATCCGCAGAGATTGAAATCTCTTCCAAACATTCCCGTCACCTCTATAGCGAAGTCTTACCTCAGGTGGAAGTGATTAGTTCAGGGGAAGACCCTATTTTTCAGAATTTCTGAACATTTCCTTCTTATCGTGGCCGATGCCGATGGACCTTTCTACATCAGCACTTCCTGCTTGTACCCCTATGGGGGTGAACGAAACTATCACGAACTGTGCCATCCATACCCGCAACCGATTCTTCATTGATGTCGGCATGATCTTACTCTATATTTGGTAATCCTGAATGATCCTTCCAGATAGACAGGATGACTACTTTGCCGGATAACGCAAAACCGAACTTTTTTGAGCCTAAAAACTGCGAACAGTCAAAATTCGTTTGGATTGTCGGATAAGCTAAGAACGAGATAAATTATGTACAGAATCCTTCCGATCTCGATAAACCCAGTAAGCACGATTGGTATTCGCAACTGGGTACAAGTAAATATCATAAAGTTTGGGTGAATGTTCAAATTTGCGATTGAACGTATAATCGGAGATAGAATACAGCAAACCTACCGCTTTTTTGGAGGGCAAACCTAGCAGTAACTGGTAGGAGACCCTCGAAGAAGAAGAACTTGTCTGGAGGATTCAGATACCAATTATAGTTATCGGAATTGTTACTGGTAAGATGGAAACTAGCAATTTTCGTATAGATTCCCTCATTTTCGTGCTCCATTTGGCAAATTGGAAAACTGGGGAATTGAAATCTTGTCCTGGTAAAAAGGAACTTCTAGCAAATTGCTAGCCATGCTCTAGCTCACCACCCACATAATATGCTCAGGACTAGGGACTGCATATCAAAATATGAACTTGTTTTCGATACTAGTAGTTCTGGCGAAATTCTCGAAAAGACTCAAGTAAAGATAAGTAAGAAACGTCTTGGCACTTGAGTTAGAAGAACTGTTTGAGGCAATGAGGATCACGCTAAGCCATTGATACCTTTTCGAGGAGCCTATCAAAAACTTTCAAGTGAAATTTAAGAAAGGCAGGGCGATTAGCAAAAAGGACCACTCCTAACAGGTTGGTTAGTACGGGCTAAAGTAGCTCCTATTACTTACTTGTCTTTCTGCGGTCTACAGAATGTCTCAAACTGTACGGTCGTTACAGCGAACAGGTGAAAGCTAGGCGGGAGGTTAGAATTGGAAGAAAAATGAAAAGTTTCTAATGTTGTAGTAGAATAAGTCTTACTGAAAGGATTAGGGAATGAAAATAAAGGAAGAATAAGCCAAAATGTATTTATGCAAAAAAAAAGAAAAATTCATGGAAATATAAAGCAATAATAAATTAGGGAAGAGAGGTTTGAAGTTTAACGTCTTTTTTGACATTTCTATCGGTCAGAGAGAACGCTCTGATACCTCATTTTATTAGTTACTTAACAGATGATTCATCAGTATCATGAAGTATTACTGAAAATTACGCAAATTCCCCGTTTGCTTTCCAGTTTTCAAACGCTAATGTTTCCCGTCGCACTCGCCCACTTTAAATCCAGAAAGACAGCCGTCAAGAAAGTGAAATGACTGACTAGGTAATAGTGCAACAAGTGTTCCTGGTACCAAGTAGTAAACAGGGCCCGGGCCTAGCGATCAAGAAGCAGCGGACAAACTGTCTGTTGGAGCTCCTCAGAATGGCAACCCTTTCTACATTAAACGTTTTCGACTTGATTTCTAGGAAGAGGATGACTCAGAATTTAACTTTCGGTCTTTGACAATTAAATTGCTATAAATGATACTGGTGGCAATCGTATTAAGCGCCCCTGTTACTGTGTTAATGTTGGTGATAGCGAGCGATAATGCCTCATGAAATATTGTAATCAATGATAACAGCCTGCTCACCCATAAAAAATTGGGATTTTGAGGGTTTCAAAAAACTTTAGGAGGTCTATTTCTATTGTAGATCACTTAGAAGATCGCCGTTACCCACCCATTTCGTTTTGGCTTGTTAGATACCTTTTTATTCAGCGGCTCGGAGTAGGCTAAGATCAGTAAAGTAATCAGCTTTCCACGGAATTCTTCTAATTGGAGCTGACAACTTTTCAGTATCTCAAAGACTCTAGCTGGCTGTTAATTGAATTTTCTATTTTCTCTTTTTTTAGTTTCAATCCCTGTTTTTGAAATCCAATATGGTGCCACTACATTCTTCGAACTATAGCAATACCATTAGTCTCTATAGCCATCCCCAAACATGCCGTAAATATGTGATAAACATCAACGTAAACATTAATCAGATCAGGCTCGCGAGGCGCACGCTTGACCCTGGCTCTATCTGCTCAACAGACTAAAAGGCAGAAAAAAATGTCCGCTACGGATTCCTGGACGGAAAACACATTTTCCAGCAACACAGAATTACGGTAGCAGCCATGGGAGCTGGCAGATGGACGTCAATGGAATTCCCAAGAGTCGGATTCGTCATGTCGACGACCGGCGACTGTGCAGGCAGCGTGGCGAGCGTTTGCAGAACGAAGAAAAATCCTATGAAGGACAATTAAATGGCCGACAGAATCGATAGGCATAATGAGAATGTGGAGACGGGGCTGTAGAGGGGAATTTCGTTGGAGCTGTTGGAAAATTGATTGCTGCCGAGAGGATAGGCTCCTGCAAAGCCTTTTGTATAGACATTTTCTTGGAAAAAGTCCATTGAGAAGATTCGAAAAGATCCAGTTTGGCTTCATGAAGATGATGATGAACATAAAAGATGAAAGATACGTTCAATTCACGGCTAAGGTGCAGCCCTGCTGAAAGGTGGTGGCAAGAAGTACATCGGGTGAGATTAGATCAGGAAGGGAGACAAGGGTAACTAGATTGATACAACAGATGGAAGGAGAGAGTAGCAAGAAAGGAAGAGGTGAACTACTTTTTACCACTCCTTTACTTCGGGTATATGGTAAATAAATAATAAATAAATACATAAAATCAACAAAAATAAAATTAATCAAATGAATGAGCGAAAAAAGTACAAGAGCTCACTCCTATACAACGTTGAAAAAACTATCAAGGAGAATTCTCAGATCGTACTTCGAGGTAGGCTTGTACACATGAATATCGTTGAGTAACATCTTTGGACGCTGATCAAACCCGTCCGGGGAAGCGCCCAGCACTCGACTTCCATCCAAAATCGTAGTGACTCTTGAATGAGTATGTGGTACATACAATGATTTGCGGTGGCAAGCCGATGTTCGAGTCAGTGCTTTTATCCTCCCAGACGAGTCCGGTACCAGTTAATCGACCCTGGAGGGATGGAAGGCTCGGTTTGCCTAAGCGGATATCGATCCGGGACTCGAACCAATGACCATGCGGATGAGATAGTGCGCCACTTGCCACTGCACCTCGTTCCTACCAATAATCTTCTTTTCCAAAGCATTTTCTTACACTGACTTCATTCTACTATACCAAACCCCGAATTTTCTTCCACACCCTTTCCAGACCTCCCAGAAATGCAGCCTTATCAGTGGGTTATCTTCTCAGCCCACTTTGTTATTGAAATAACGTCGACATGATGGCTCCATGAAGTGACGTATGCATTGTCTCATAAACCTTCCGAGGATAAGCCGTGCATTCAAACTCTCTTTATTATGACAGCAGCTTTGACGGTAAGCATCCTCTGCATCTTCCCACTGACAAATAAACTCAGGTAGTTTCTGTCGGACTTCCAGCAAAGTCGCTCGGCTTCCTATTCCTCTGTGATGTTCGCACACAAGGACTCGAAAATTCTATAACCGCAGCCCGTCTGCGTCCATCCTGTTTTTCTAGTGCCCAGATTGGTAATTGAATGTGCCGCAGCTTTTAATCGAAGAGTTCCTTGAGCTCTCTCCAGCTCTTCGTGCTCCTACAATTCTCTGATCTAGCAGCCGTAAATAGAAATGCCCACATTAAGCTGTTTACTATCCAGGAATTAGGAAGCCTATACAGTCTATGTAGGTCAGATTAGCTGGGATTGTCCTAGCACTGAAGCCTGTCTTGTTCTGCACACTACTTTGATGCGTATCGATCGCCAACCCGTCAAAATTATTGAGTTACACATACAAAACTTTTGAGGACGCAGAATTTTTGAATTGAATAGGTTTAGAGGGTGAATGGAATTTCTGGACACTGGGCGATTAACTCATCACCACTGATAAGCAGGGGTAGGACTGAGTCACTGGTCCCAAAAAAGCCAAACTATTTCAATTAAAAGAGCTGAGTAGTATCTAGTCATTGGTTCTCGGGAGTGCGCCCTGCAGACGGCTTTTACTTCACAATAAAGTAACATTGAAAGGACTAGATTATCTTGTCGGACCTATAGGGTACTGTCAATATTTACACAAACTTCTGAGCGCTTTCTCACTTGAATTGTACTCGTGGATAGACTTTGGAGAAGACGAATCCCAGAGGATAAGCAAGGATTCGATCTCATGGGAGATGGGAGAGGGATGCAGCGAATTCAGTCGATACGCTGCCCTTTCTGCAACATTACCGAACTTATGACCCTTTCCACTTTTTTGCGCTGGGGCTGCCCAGATTAGAAAGGCAGAAAAATTTCTGGGTTAAATCAGTACCGTAATCTCAGATACAACTTGAAGTTACCTCTTACCTGCACATCTTTACTCATGACAGTGAAGAAGTGGTAACACCTTGCTGTGGAACTGGTGAGTTACCACCTATCAGACATTGTTAATTACCGTACTGGGTATGATTAACGAGGAGAAAACGACGATAAAAGCAGTAAAAGCCAACATAAAACGGCGTCCATGACCGGCGATACGTATCAAATGATGGTAATGATACCATCGATGGCAAACATAAGCTACATACATAGGAATGACGATCGATTACTCTCACACTCAGGTGAAACGATCGATAAAAATGGTTCAGCCAGCAGTTGTGTCGGTTATCGAGGGAGGAACTGAAAGACCTCCTCCCGACAACCAAATAGGGCAGACCGCCGCAGTGCTGGTCCAAACTGATCAATATTAACGAAAGGAATTTTTAATTGCAAAATTGATGCAGCCCTTCTGAGGACATACCTATGGTCGATAGAGACCGCCGGGAAGAAAGAGGCTGTACAGAACCAACAAATTGTTCTAGGAGGGCCCTGTAGGAATCACTAACCACACGTGGCATCGGAGGAAAAACCCGATATTCGCAAACTCGGAGCGGCTATACAAGTGCCATTGTCATCGGATCCGAGCCTGTAAACAGACGACCGCGTCCGAACGACGGCTGGTTTCCCACAAAAATCCGATGGCAGAAAAATCATATGCGACCAAAAAAAGGAGAAACAGATGCGATGATTTGTTGGTTTTCCCGAGAAATATTGGGAAAATATTGGCGAAAGACGAGAGGATGTTAGGACGACGTCAGTGTTATTACTGGTAATCGACAAAGAGCAAGAGAGTAAGTTAAATGCTGCGCCTAAACGACATATAATGCGCGAAGGCGGAGGCCAAGGGACGAGGGGGGTGTCAAGGACGTACCGCGTGCATGGTCGCGATGAGCTGGCTGACAAAACCCGACCCACTAGCAAAGGATCCAAAGTGATGACTTAAGTAAAACAATTGTAGAGTACCAGTATACCGGGTATAAGTACAAAACAAGTAGGTCTGCACAGCTCCAACCTCTGAGAAAGCAAGGGGCTCTCGACGGACTTCAAGGTCTAAAAATTTTTGGTGAATATTTTAACCTACGCGCACTATCACAGGCACGGTCTTGAAATCGAATCTTGGATCGATACTCGCCCGGAGCAACGAAGCCTTTTAACAAATTGGGGTCACACAGTTCGTACCAAACTTGTTTATGCGTACAAAAGCACTGTTTCGCTCATCGGCTGACCGTCACAAGTCAATGTATAGGACACATACGCAATCAAACGCTGCTACCACTTTGAGTAGACATCCCGAAGCAGGGCGTATACCAAAACGAGCTTGATCATAACTAAATGGTTTAGTTCTATCTGGCAGTAACAAATCTTGTAGAGATAAATCCTACATTCGATTTTCGTTCTGACTTGAAAGTAATTTGAATGGGTGACTGATTTAAAGATGAACAGAATAGCAAACTAACTAAAGATTTACAAAAATTCTAAAAAGATTGTATAAAATTGGATAACAAATTCGATCTTTCTGAATACTTACAATTCTCTAATGAGCTTTAATGGAGCGCTAGATTACTCGATTTTTTCTATTTTTGTTGTATTAATATACCAATTAATCTGTTGCTTCAATCTGTCCAATCCAGACGAGACGAGACGAATCGAACTGATAGTGAGCGGCACTTCCAACTTTTGTCGTGCGTGCTTAGTAGGAATACTTAGGAAGAATTACTTGGGCAATGAGAAGAACTCTCCATCTCCTAGAAGCTTTACAAGGTCCACTCGACGCAAAAAAAAAGCACAAGAAAATCCTACTTGAGACCATTCGCTACTTGAGAACCATCGGTGAAACAGGAAATTTTGTGGTATCCTAAAAAATGTAGCAGAAGCAGAGGATTGCTAGGAAGAGTGAAGATTCGAGTGCATAAGCAAGGAATTGCGTGCAGAGGAATAATGCAAACCAAATCATAAACAACGAGAAAATCTAATGAATAATGATGAAGGACTTCTGGTTTCTGAAGGAAAAAGTCATAAATTTCAAGGGTCTTGATGAACAAGAAATGGAGTTACTCAAATTCCTCGAGCTCGCATTCATGACAGCTGATTATTTAGAAACAGTGGAAAATTGTTCAAAGTAGATTCTAATGAAAACAGATCCTCAATGTGCTTGAAAAAAAGAAGTAATTTACGGTGGATCGGAAAAGTGAAACACTGACTAGGTACAGAAGCCCATGGCTTTATAAAACCATGGACCCACAAAATAGAACCGTTTGGAAATTGTTAACAACCTCAGATTTGTTTTATATTAGAAAATGCTGTTGTCCGCCGTTATTCCTTTACAAATGCTATCGTGAATATGCCAAGTTTTTTTGACCCGGACGGGAATCGAACCTCTGTACTACCAAAAGCAAGGATACCAGTAAACCAACATTCGTTCGGCTTTTGGTATATACAAAGATCATTTTTGGTGAGAAATGAAAAAAAACATCCAAGTTGAACGTTAGACAACACGTGGTGTAATTTCCATGTCAATCTACAGAAAAATTGAAGAGAAGATGTAAAAAAAATCAGGAAAGCTGGATGCAACCAGGGAAAATAGTGAGAAACTCTGAATTTGAACTCAGAAAAAACTTAGTAGGGAAAGATAGATGAATGATTTTCATGGTACCAAATTCAATGAAGCAGAAATTGCAGGTGCTCAAGAAAAAAAAGGAAAATATTATATTTTAGCAAACTGCAGGAAATTTTTATTACTTTGAAAATCAAAAACTTCAAGACCTGGTGGAAAAACCTCGGAAGGTATGAGCTTTCCAAATAAAAAGAGGAGAATAAGAAGTTCCCAGAAAAGTGAAATCATTGAATGATGCTATGCTGCGATCAGAGCGATTGTTGGTTGATGAGCAAGCGTTTTTGGCGTGCTATATGTGGCAAATCGTGCCGTCGTCGTCCCTCCGTCCCCGTCCGTTCGTCCCTGGTCATGTCGCATTGATTCACAGCAGCAGTCGGCTGGCTGACAGCGAGCCTGACTGCTGTGCTGTTGCCAGGACGAGGGGGGTGATGGCCTGTGGTCCGATGCCTTTGACCATCCCGCCCAGTCTCTTGACAATGAGGACGACGATGAAACGCCGAGCTCGGTGTAACATCCCCGTGTAAGCTAGGCTAGGTTTCCAACACACGAGTTGTGCTTAGCGCCTGGAATTCACAGATCGATTTAAACTGATTTGAGAGCTAGGTAGGGGCTAAAAAGGCTCCCACATGGTTGTTCGGATATCATTTCAAAGGTCAAATATGCGAGGAGGGTATAAGCCGGGTAAAATTTTAGTAGTTGAGATGAGGTTTCTGGAGCACTTCGCGTACATACGAAGACACAAACAAGTAAATAATCAAGCTGATAAATAAACGGCTCTTTCGGGGTAGGTGATCGACGACTAGCAACTGTTGACGAATATGTCGTCAAAAACAGTACCTCGAACCGTAACCCAAAGCTCAAAATAGCCCTGTTGCAGTGAACTATGTCAGATCTCTCGAGCCTTGCCGTAAGTCGATCCTCCTACTGTTCTAGCAGAGCAATTCCGTAGCTGAGAGTCCGTCACACTTCTACCCGATCTCTGGTCCAAGCGAAAGCATATCACCAATCAGTATTACAACGGGTAGCCGAAGACATCGAAAAGGATTCGAGGGCAGTTTTTCGCAATCAAAATTGCTTCCAGTGATGGAAAGCTATGGCTGATTTTCAGATATGTTGTTAAATAATAAGATTAAAAGCGATTCAAACAGAAAGGTCATCAGCGAAGTGGGATACAGGAGAGAGAGCTGAAAGAAATGGGCGGAGCAAAAACTACCTTTTTATATTTTGGAATAGGACAGAGAGGAGGGGTGGTGTAGGGTACAAGAAGAGCAAAGGCTCGAATTGACTCAGTGCTTCCCAGTTGAAAGCATCCAACACCCTCGTGCAAACATTCCATTCTATAGCATAGTAAACTCGCCGGCCGTAGATGAACGATAAACAATGACAAAAACCCCAAAGCAAACACGGAAATTTTGGAAAAAAGTCTTAAAATTCAGAAAAAAGCCTCAACAAAAAAGCAAAGCGACCTTTAGTTCCCTTTTTCCATTTTTTACCATACCCTGAAGAGCCATCAAGACTTCCCGAGTTTTCTGAAGGGGTACAACTGGGACGAAAGCATGGGAATTCTCAACTCCACTGAAATAATGAGAACCGAGGAGCTGGGTCCTGGAAATTCTACTGGAAAATCGATTCTGAAGGAAAGTAATTATAGACGGCTGCAAAATGCTCCTAAACAGAGTATAACGGCAGCTGGAGGCTAGAGACATACAACCCAACTTGTCCGGAAAAAATCGGACCCCACCGGTAAAAAGAGGCCTAACTGGGGAACAAAAGTTGGGCTTAGACACTGGCAGACTTCTTCGATTCGTTGCATAAGCCGAATGGCCGAGTTTGAATGACTTTACGTCCGATTTTGAGTGAAAGCCGATTACGTGAAGCGACATTTCAAAGGACTTGATTGGGGCTTTTCAAAATGTACATTTTGCTTTTCACGGAGTAACACAAAAAGGTAAGAGTGAATTGAGCAGAGAAATCGACTGTCAAAATCTGAATCCTTCTTGGCAAAACATTTTATAATGCCCTTCACCTTCCTGTTGATTAGCACTAGAATT
>UZAF01016948.1:5125-47297 GCA_900617895.1 Haemonchus placei
CCATGCTGTATACAAACCCTAGTGACTAATTTAAACATTATATATGATATAGTTAGTCTAGAATAACGTCGGCGATGGCGACGATATGTATGCCAGCGAAGTCGGAGATTGGAAGTGCACCGTGTATTAGTATCAAAACAAACTTAATAAAGGAAAATAGAAACAATACAACGTACATCGAAAGTAACCAAAAATAGCAGCAACAGCGCAGCACATACAGCCAAAGTCCACGGCTTACCGGAAACATTAGGTAAGGGTTCAACAAGATAACAAAGCTTAGTACCTCAGCTTCTAGTGCTTCGTGCTTAGCTTTCACGTAATTGTTCGACAAGGGCCGCAACATGGTTTCGTGAAAAGTAGCGAAAGCTCGAACTGATGCTGACTACTTTAGTGCATTGACGTGGACCTGAACGAGCCCTGATAGTTTCTGTCTGCAAAATAAAGCTGAGGTTAGTAGTTGCCAATATGAAAAAGTAATAAGGAATACTTACAAACGGAACGATAATCTGCTGATATCAGCATCACCAAACTTGGTTAAAACTCTGCTGATTTCGGCTCAATATACTTCGGACATCTGATGTAAACCGTAATGCATCGAGGAATGGTAATAAATTCAATAAACACGTGTCCGACGGATCCGAAAACCATGAAGGAATCGGAATCGCGTTCTCTGCAATACATTATTAAACCCATAAAACCAACCGCAGATGTCCAAATTCACAGAAAATAGAGAATTGCGAGTTAAACTAAAATAACATCTCAAAAACATTGTAGAATGAAATGTATCCACTCACGAGGAAACTTCCTATAGGCTCCAGGGGAGTTGTCTAGAATGAAAATCGAAGAAAGATCTTGGTGGATAGCGCTAAGATCTTTCGTGTATCCCCCATAATCCATTGTGCAGTGTTGACGGAAGTACCTACAACCACAACTAAAAACTCTCATCTACACTTTGTTCCCCACACAATCACTGCATGACATTATAGCTTACTCTGCTAGGAACGTTATCACATCCGAATTGAACTCACCTCCACCATCAAACTGACTCGGACATCCACACAAATACACTTAATAATCCACGTGATCAAAAATTTACCTTCTATTCAAGATCCCTCGTCCGTTATCAAGCTTATCAGCGACATGCGTTCCATATACTTCCATACTAGCAGTAAACACTACCAAATCAAACCTTGAAAAAACAGCATCAGGGGATGCCAGTAGGCATAAACTGCATTTGTATTCTTAAAAGTTCAAATGGACGTCACAGCAGCGCAGGGCCCCATATATTATATAATATTGTTGAATTTCGCGTAAAAACAAAATGATGCCAATTTTTGACCGATGATTTTCAATTTAACAGCGTCTCATGCCTGTGCCTATTCCCTACTGACTGAAACTCTCCAAAGAAAATGTGTAGTGGCCAAGCTAACAAGGCACGCCATCAAATCTCGTTGATCATTCGAAGAAAACGGGATACGCTACACAACCTGGGATTCGAAAACCATCGCCTTTAAGCTAACAATTAGCTCATACTCTATAGCAGTATGAAGCGAAACAAATGGCGCCGCTTCACTAAGAACTATATTTAATTTCAGGACATTTCAGAAATGATTTGTTTAAATGAAGCTCATACACTCTAAATTATTGCACTGCTATCTTACAAAAACAAATCTTACAGCGAACAAAAAATAGCGACTACAGAAGTGACATACCACTGGCTAACAACAGAAAGGAAGTAGTCGACATGAGGGCGTGCATGCACGGAAAACCGTACAGGATGTCGATCGATAACTACCTTAAAAGATTGCAAAGCATTGCAGAGTTCATTTAATAATAAAGATTAATTAGAGCGCAAGTTCGCTACAATTGTTGGTCTAGAGGATACCAAGAAATATCAGAACGTCGTACAAATGAAAACAATTCCACGACGAACCTTTATAGTGAAGTCGGATGGCGTGCCCGGTTTTACCATTGGACGAATCACGCCGTCATGATGGGAATGAATGAGCGTTTCATCCAAATCGAGCACCAATATTTTTTTACGCATTATACCTGAGAGCATTCAATACTATTCCTTCAGATTTGCAGGAAAAAAAGCTACCGCAACTCACTCAATCGATGCGCTGTGAGTGGTGAGCATGGTACGTGATGATACTTCACAACTTGATATTTTGCGTACTGAAAAGAGAAGATTGTTAGGCAATTAGAAATTTCTTCCAATACCATCAAGAACGTCTGCCATCAGATAGCTTGAGATTTCTCAACCACCACAAGCATCTCACCAAAAATCAGAGAAAAAACGTATTCAGGCCCAGGTACATAAGCTGAGGAGAATGAACCGAGATTGATGATTATTGAAACTAGACCGAATGTTTAGAAAAAACAGCGATTTGACCCGAAAATATGTACTAGCAGAGAAAAACTGAATAGTTGGGCGTTTTCAGCTTTCCTCTATGGTTATTAACAAAACCACTCATTCTTGAGTGGCTTTGTACAATACAATACAACATAAATCATCGGTTTAAAGAGTTAAGCAGCAACAAAGATTTGTTGGCCTGAAAGAAAAAAGACTCACCACAGACTCCATGCTCTTCACATGCAAAAAAACTAGCAAAAAAACAAACTTTTGTAAATTTTTCTTAAGTATCTGTACCCTTAAGGCTACCACGATAGTGTGAGAAATCTATAGGTGAAAATTTTTTGACGTTATACCTGAACAAACCTTTGGAGATTCATTTAAAAATTCCATTCCGAACATATGTGAAATTTGAATAATGGCAAGCTCCGAATGGATAGAAAATAATACTTGAAAATGGTCTTGAAACAACGGTTTAGTTTTGAATCGTATGTAATGCTTATGTGGGACTTCAAAGATTTCCCTTCGGAACAACTTAGAACCAATCCGCAAACTTGGATTAAAATATAACTGCAGCAAACAAATATGTTGGATAGCATTAACGTGATCATAGACGTTATATATTATTTCTAATGAAAAAAGTCGAGACTTTGAAAAGTAAGAGCACTACTTAAACAATTATGAAAGCTTAACTACTCACTCCACGATGCATCCGCTTGAATCCCTGCACTATGAAGTTCAAAATCGTGCCAAAAGCAACAAGCACAGCCGTAATTATGGACATCATACTGCGAAAATGTGAATTTGGCTGATGAAAACGGCGTTCCGAAGACGAAGTGGACGTCTGGCGACGCATCACAGCATCACCTGCAATTTGATAACAATATTGGCAATATTTATAAAGGAGTTTCTTACGAGAGGATAGAGCTGAAAATTCTGAACCAACATAACGCACTATTCTCGGCAATGCAACAAAAAAGAGCGATAAATTGAACCAAAGACAAAGAAGGTTGAGAGAAAAGCCAATTAAAGCCACTGGGGAAGCTTAAACGTCCCTTGTCAACATTCTTCAGGTTATGTGAAGTTTCGGTTAATATCGAAGAACATAGTTCACAGACGAGAGCAGTCACATATCAGGATCTAGCTTTAGTAGTAACTCGACGATAAAACTCATTTCAATAGAAAAGAATCGCAATCTGCCGCTTTCAGTCGCATTCTTTGAAGCTGCAGTTCATGGCTACTGCTAGGTTTAGCCCCCGGAGTTTCTGTCAAATAAACATAAACATAATGTTCAACCTCAATCAACAATGAGGAGATATCCGTTTATAGTACGAAGGACACGGTAGACTGAAGTAAATTTAAGTTAGGAATGCGGGATGAGTTAGATCTCCGATAAAGTCTGAGAACCTAAACGACATTTTACATCCTTACTCTTATTTGAACGGGTAGGATAGTTTCTATTTCGCATTGCTCATGCAGGCTCAAATGAAGCCTAACAAATTTTCAGCGCTTCCCAATCATTCTCACTGAGTCATGATTTCGTAACTCATCCGTGAAATCGGGATATAGAATGCGTACGATGAATCGGAGGCTAGGCAGTATTGGTGGAAGAGAAGTCTATTGCTACGATCAATTATGTCCAACCACGGAAAACATCATCCTTTTTTGCAGCTACACCATCAGGCTTAGACACTGTACGTACGAAACAATATGCTTACCTTTTGCTGTCATTTCTCCACTCACGGCTCCGGATTTATGGTTGAATATTTTTGGCAAAGAGCGACGTGTTGTTGGCATGTTGGGTGAAATGACAGTTACAGTCGAGCGACCCTGTCTAGTGCCTACAGGCGATTCAGCGTCCCGTGACATCAGTTTGGTGCTAATTACTCTTCGTCAATCATATGCCATCATATATCAAGTCACACATCCCATACTCAGATATCAAAAAAGTCCCTGCACTGATTGCCCAATAAGGGAACGTACTATTTAAAAAGATTACATTACTCAACCCTCCGTTTTATACCATCTACCCATATTCCTAAATACTACAAAGCAAAGGCTGACCTTTAAGTGACTATCGTCTTGAATAGAAACGTAAAATCTCGAAAACCCATTACTCCATCTTGTCTTTTTCCTCTAAAACTTATGTTGGACGTGAGATCAGATCAAATCCAACGTGGAAGGAGCTTGGCGGATTTTCAAGAAAGGTAAAATCCTGCTAATGAGTCTACTAATCAGTTGGAAGTTGTACGTGAAATAATTGTATAAAGTAAAGGTAGTCAAACAAAACGAATCTCTGTAAACCTACCAACATCATATAACAGCGCCACTGGTAGCCGATCGTTTGACGCTCTAACCAAATCGTATTCAACGCTCATTGGTGTCGTATACCAGATAATAAGTCAGCCATGATATCCCCCACTAATCTGCTCCCATCAGAAACGTGTTTATCGATATCAAGAACCAACAAGTTAATTTGGAGTAAAACTGCCGATTTGTAGGAGGGAAACTACACAAACGTTCAAAAAGGGCAAAACGCGCCCGCATATATTAGAGTTCGATATAAACGAAAAGTCTAAATTTCTAAAAAAGGGCAGACCGAAAGAGAATTCAAATCGACGACCGATTTTCGGACACTGATTGGGTGTCAGCAGTGTGCTGTGTGGACGTCTGACCAGTGTGTTGGCGCAGGTTGCGGTTTCACAAGACCCCGTTCATCAGTAATTTGACGACAGATCTCATCTATTTAACTTCTTCAGAATGAGAAAGTCCGCAGATCTGCAAATCGATGAAGAAAGGTTCCGAATCATCTTTCTATCTAGGATCCATCCTTTATCATGTTGTCATTTGTCATCAAAGCGTCTCTTGTTTGTCAATATTTGCTCTGAGACCACCGCATTGATTTTTCGTTTTTGCTTGTCGCCATGTTCTACGTCCAAGTAGTATTTTTTTTCCTCTCTGCCACAGCTGTTCACTCGAAATCGTTTTTATTCAAGGTGGACGCAATGGTTACCACTATGATAAGCCGTTCAATAACACAGTACTGATAAGCGTCGGCTATTAAGTCCAGTTCCTTCCAAATGTATGACTTGTAGTAGATAGCTGAGTTTTGATGAAGTCAGCTTTGGTCATTCTAACATACTTCGGCGGGTATAAGTACAAGTAACCCCTCAAACAGCACCATGTTCCTCTGCAACATCAAGCTACAACCATTCCTTACATTAAAGCCGAAGCCTTATGGACAACTGCGCTCTCTCTGTGTTTTCCATTGCATTGAACTAATATTGCAAGAGTGAGCACGAGCATAGTTCCTGCCTTTTTACACAGGCTAGTGCGTTTTTACGCAGATATACGCATAAAAACGTACCTATCTGTAGGTACTATGAATGCTCCCACATGATGAAAGGATCGGCTTATACGTACTTCTTATACTTTCTGCTTGACTGGCAGCTCGATCTGCAAGAAGAAGTTTGACAGAAATGAAAGAATGAGTTATTTTCATGGTGATGTCTAGGCTATTGCGTCATGTCGGAAGGTGTTAGGTACTGAAATTCCTACGCGAAATGTGATAGCTCGTTGTATCTTTCATCGCACTGAAAATCAATTTCCAATGACAGTATCTTTTGTAATTTTTGTCGTGATTCTTTTTTTTACTATGTCACAATTAGCAAACCTTATGAATCGTGCTGCAAACGAAGCTGTAAAACGCGATTATCGTCTCTATTCGTTGCTCTATATAGTACTTCGTAATGCATGAAATTGCAAAATCTCCATCTTTCAGCGGCATGAGTGAGGATGGTGCTGCTGCGGCTGCAGCGCCTCCAGCTCAAACTCAGGTTTCCGGTTCAGGTAAGTGTTTGCATTTGCTTCCATTTAGACCTTTTATAATGATTTTCTCGGTTTGAACATCATAAATGCTACAGCATACCAGTAACCTTCAGCGGTAGTCCGGAATCGAAGAATACTAGAATACTATAGAGCACCTGTTGTAGCGAAGTATTTTGGTTGTAACTCAGTACCCTTCCGGTATAGATAGGCAAAGTATTGTGGTCAATACAATCCACAAGCAAACGGCCGAGCCGAGTGGTCCTACAGGCGCCTACGGCGTTCCTCGGTACCACTCGGCTCGGCCTGTCCAAGAGGATATCCTTTTTGGCTTTATCGTTTCCACTCGCTGATTGTGATACGTGACTCTTTCTCTCTTGATACCTCGATTTCCGTCGAATTGTCCCTGGTCATCCAAAGTTCCTACTGTCAACTGTATCACCTTGTTGTTAAGAACAGTGGATTCATTTTCTCCGATGCCTTTCAATTAGAGGACCATTACTGCCTCAGCACTTCTCCTTACACAGGTATTAATGTGATGGGTGCGCCAAAAAATAGTTAATTTTCTCAATTGGAGCAATGCTCAAAACTATTTTATGGGTGTTCTGTCTGCGTTTCCTTCATGTGGATTGCGATGTTCCAGATGAATTGCCGGTACGGGTCGTCGATCCAGTTGATCGCTATGCCGCTCTGATAGTCAGAGTAGGTTTTTGGACATTTCTCTATAGGTATAAAGTCTGAAAATAATTCTATTATCTATTACCTCTGCGAAAGACACATATGAGAAAACAGTACAGAAAATTCTGTCATTTTCCTTTAGAACTTCATTGTCCTGTATTTTCATCCATCATTTCCAGGGCACTATTGTATCCATCATTTCCAGGGCACTATTGTGGGCATGGGACTGGCTGGTGTGGCACTGTTTCTACGAAATTCTAGATTGGTAAGTCTTATATACAGTTGTTTTGAATGTAAAATTTTGTTTACCATTACAATTTACATATATTTGAAGTATCAATTTATATAAACAGTAGAATGTTGATTGCTGAGTCCATCGACTTCTCTTTCATCGCAAAGATGGTGTGGCTGACATGATCCTTACATTTTGTCTCTCAATTTACCTTGCCAGAAAACAGAAGAGTAGCTCTAAGCCTCTACTGCACCCGTCATTGCAATTCGTTGGAATGGAGATAATGAGTGGTGTTCGGGTTGTTAGCTTTCCAAGGCTGACTGACTTATTGACTGTTAGTTAAAGGTGTTCTTCTAGTACTGCAGTTGTCTCAAATTCAGTGTTCTAGTTTGCAAGATTCGAGCATGTGGCCCAAATTCCAAGAGATTTCATTCAAAAGGAGCTTCAACTGAAAGGGACCGTCCGCGAGGTGAGTTTCGCAGCGTGCTTCCCAACCTAGATTGGTTCATGTATATGGAATGAACTTTTGTAGGGCTTTTATCTAAAGTATAAAATTCCTGGCGGATTTTCTTCATCACTGCAGCTCTAAACTTTTATAAAATAATGTAATATCATATTTTTGGTCTTGACATTTCTATTATCCCTCTTCACACTGTTCCCCTGTTTAGTCTCGTTATAATAGCCTTTCTAGAGGCGTATTCTCGTCTGTATATCCATAAATCCTATGTAATATCCGTTATTTGTTTCGATGTCCGTTATATCGCATCGTCGTTCTATGGTGCTTTCTCGTGCCTTATTTTCCTGACAACACAACATCAATCAGACCTTCCCTATTCAACTCCTATAATTTTTCTCGTAACTCCGGTATCGCGACGTCGTTATCAGGGATATCTACCGATATATTGATGATCTCTCTTCTTGAAAGTCTGTTTCGGATCATCGGGGCGAGGCATTCCGTGACTCTTTGTTATTCTGAGTATATAGCTTCTAGTATATGGCTTCTTCTAAAATCCTCTTGGAGAATAGTACAAAGTTTTATTGCTCCTAAGATGGTCTTTAGTCACGAAAGAAAAGGATTTGCGGCTTCCATGTTTCTACTACAAAGGGTTTCCACAAATCCGCATGCTCTGCTTGTAGCAGTGATTCATTTCTTATTAAAGTTGGCATATTAAGGTTTCCATGCTTTCTTGGAACCTTTACCTTTCACTCCTTTTATTGCGAACTGATAAACACCATCGATATCATGAGACAGACCGTATTTTTGCTTCATTTGGTGATAGATTTAGTCTATTCACTACTGAAGTCTTTTGAAGATACTACCAACGGGTGAACTGCGAGTGGAGCATTCTCCTATTGTCCAATTACCACCTTTCCTCTTCAGGAAGAGACCGACAAAGGTAATTCTTCCCACTATATTTTTTTCATTGGATTAATTGTGCTGCCTACGTATGCTCAGAGGAACAGCACAGTTCAATAACTATTGTTTTTCCTTCGTGTTGGTAACTCTGTGCCTTCAAGGGTCTTCTGAATATCCGTCTTGCTGGTGTCGACATGTCTGAAGCCGGGCAGCAATTCATTTCGAAGGATCTACGCTTGAAAAACAAGCCGATTGTTTTTACTGTTATCAAGGTTGGGCACTTTGTTCAACACTTTACTACCCATAATGCTTCACTGCAGAGAACTTTCCTTTTTATTTTCTTTTGTCGCGGTTCTAATATGCATGTTTTAATTTTCCAGACAAGTGACAATTCCACTGACGCAGTTGATGCGGATGTCACTGTGAAAAAGGTCAAGGTTTAGCAAGTTCGAAACGAAATTACATTCATTCACTCAGCGTGGTGATTTTGCAGAACGCTTTCTCACGAACCAACCTGAACATTGAGGTGGTGCGACGCGGGTATGGTCGGGTTCCACCGCCCGAGTCTCCTCGTCATCTGAAAGCGTTGCAGTCGATTCCTGCATATTCAAGGCTGATTAACCGCCTATTGATGAGTGAGAAGGTATGTTCGTCCTTTTTGATTCGATTCTGCCGTCAGGTCGCATCTTTTGTTTTGACTAATTTTTGTCTGGTTTCCTCTGACGAATGATGAGGTTCTGAAATGTTTCCTTCACTTTCGAGTTGAGTTGGAAATGTGTAAATTTCCCTTGAGGCAGTTTTTTGATAGTTAGGTTTCATTTTTCGTTTCTATATAGCAGGATCTAAATGTTTATGGTACATTTCACTTCCGAGCTGAGTTTACAGTGCAGTTTCCGAAGCTGTTTAATTACACCCGCAGTCTTTCTTCTTCCCCTTGAGTAGAAAAGATGTTATTATTCATGAATGGTTAAATCGCTGTCACAGTAAATCGACAAGCTCTGAACAATCTGCTTGAAGTTTTTTTTTTGCTCACGATATTTATTCCTTTCATGGAAGGAAATGAGTCGTAATCCTACTCCGTTAATTCAAAATGATGTCACTTTGATGGCATTATTGGGATTAGTATCATATAAATCAGCAACGAAGCAAGGCATCAGTGTGGAGAACGCTACCCTGAGATGCTTGGTTTTAATCCCTGCTGCTATATGGTCTCGTGAAAATCTTGCGTGTAAATGTGCCATACCAGGCCATCTAATGGATTTTTGAAGAACAAATAACATTTTTCTCTGAAATAGATTTTCCTCCACTTTTTGGGTGTAGTTCTATTTATAAATTAGCACAGTTACGGCATATTTTTTGATACTACGCTGTAAGTGTT
Organism: Haemonchus placei; assembly: GCA_900617895.1. Classification (NCBI taxonomy): domain Eukaryota; kingdom Metazoa; phylum Nematoda; class Chromadorea; order Rhabditida; family Trichostrongylidae; genus Haemonchus; species Haemonchus placei. Next base: position 14,952 of record UZAF01016948.1, read on the forward strand.
TCATGACAGAAGTTAGCGAGAGGAATTGCCTGTAAAGCGTAGTATCACTACCATCTCTTTCAACAAGTTTTTCTGTGCGTTACCGGCACTTCTTTTAAGTTCCAGCAATTTCTGTTTTCGCGTAACTTCGTAGTAGAATCGTGGTAGGGAATGGCTAATGTGCAAGGCTATCTCATCGATGGAGGCAGTAATAGCAAACATACAGTTTGTCTGGATATTTTGAAACCATGCGTAATTCCTTATTCTTATAAACCTTTGGAAAACGAAACACAACGGGATGGGGAGTCTTCAACTAAGTTTTTTTTTGCAGAAAATTTATTATTTTTTTTTGAGCCTTTGAGCCTTCTTCTTGAATTGTTTTTTTTTTTCGTTACAAAGTGGAAGCAGCTCCGTGAAATGAACTTGAGGACAAATTTTGTCGGCATTAGAGAAGGTTCGGAACATACAAATCTTCTATGAATCGCACATCTTTTCATTCTTAGAAGAGATATCAGTATGTTTCGTGCTACGCTGTTTTTGACGGCTATGAAGCTCTACGTATACACTTTCGTGCTCTACCTGCTGCAGGCTTGAGGTCTATAAAATGTACGCAGGTTTCACTCTTGATGTGGTACTTTGTGCTGAGGTCTATAAGATGTACGCAGACTTCATTCCCGATATGGTACTTTTGGGCTGAGGTCTACAGTGTATAATGATGCTCGACAGAGAATGATTTGTCTCTGGTTGATGAAAAGACTTTTAAGACGTGATAGCGAATCATGAATTGGACCATCTGATTTACTAATCGAAGCAGTTAATCTCGTAGAATTCGTTCCCTTTTCTTTTCGTCCTCGAGAGTCCTTTTAGAGAAATGTTCTTCTCTCTGAAGAATGCTATGAATAATTATATCCTGATGTTTACCGTAAGCATTGTTGTATGAGGAAAGTTCTTTTCGGTTTCTGTTTGCCTTGAAATCATCGCAAAGTTCTTCTCATAGCTATCGATTCAGCGAAACCGGCCAAGATCGCTGGTTATGCTCTCTTCACCATGTGTTGGGTATGGTGGATAACCGTTGCTTTCATTCACCATCAAGTGCAAGATTATGCATCTTCTCAGTTGATAGCATACAGCGTATTTTTATTGTTCGTGGCTCTGATTTGATTTTGCATCGCCATCTTGAATCTCTAATTTTCCTGTTTTTCCCTCATTTGTTGCTGGGAGTCGGAATGCAGTAGAAAATCCTGTTATCCAGCGAAGGCAGTTTTCAGAAGAAGCAAGCATTTCTCAATAGGAGCACTTTTCCTGAGTGAAAAGGATTTATCTGCCTCTCAATCTGATCTATTTTATAAGAATTTTCATTAGATTGTTTACTCTCGATTATCAACATGCAAGATAGACGGAGTGGGTCAGGGGTCAAAAAGGAGCTAGCTTTGATTTAATATAAGAGTTCAAGTAGGAATTAAGATAGTGGCTCACGCTCTGAGCTGCTCGTGAATCGGAGCTCCAACCGTAAGCTCAGAAACTGTGTCCTGCCGTAAAAGTGCAATCAATTTTATTGTGTCAGAATGGACTTTATGGAGGGATGTTTTTTTTTGGAACTAGGCGTTCATACACAAAGTAATGATGAAAGCTTTGTTCGGCCCTTTTTCTTTTCCTTCACTATGTCTTCACATGGCCAATGTTCATACTATCAATCGGTCAACTCAGTTATTGTCCAATCCTCCACCTCCTATCCTCCAATCTTGTCTTGCGGATTTCATCGAATATTCACGGATTTCTTCGAATTTGCTGATTTGCTATAATTTCGCTTCTTTAGTTCGTCTTAGAAGCTTCCATTGTGGTCGCTACAGATTTTTTTGTTTTCACAGGAGGGTAAACTCTCGGTGGTACGGGGCGTCTATTCTCCCGCAGCCTTGGTAACTTACTCTCCCGTGAAAGGGAGAATCAGAACCGAAAAACCCGGAACCAAAAGCTTTTACTAGAATTGAAAAGTTTCTCTGATGGTGGATTAAGCAGATTTCTACTTTGGAGGGAGAATCGTGAAGGATCCATGTGGTGCAGAGCGTACGATCATAAAATTGGGAAATAAATGTAAAAGCTGTGGCAAGAAAAGTTCAATGGAGAGAAGAGAAGAGCAAAGCAAATGGATTAGAAGGACGAAATTGCACTTAGCGAATTGTTAGAAGTCGAAGTGTAATGTTTTGTGGCGCAGCCCAGTCACAGGATCCCATTCCAACACATGGACTTACCTCTTTCACTAGATTCATTCAACAATTCTTCTTGAACAATCCTACGCACAGTGCTCCATTTCCTTGCATGCCAAATTTTGCTGAAAAACTGCCAAAATCTGGAGATTGCCATGGGTAAATATTTTACAGGGGTGAATGAGTTGGTGGGGAGTTTTCGGTTGAGAAGAACGCCGAAAACTTGCCCTGATTGCTTGAGATATCCGATTAGATTTCTTTAGTTGTCTTCCCATAATCTATCTGACATTGAAACCTAGTGTTGAGATATGTTTCAGTGAGCTTTCATGGAAAGCAGGGTTTCTGGCATTCTTGCCTGGTACATGTCTCTTCCTAGTCACAAGTTATCAATTTAAAAAACGATTTTCTTTTGTGTTCAGAAAAGACTCGTAGGTTAGAGCCGAATTCTGGGATATATAGAGATACTCAGTTTTTATTAGACCTAAGGATTCAAGAAAGTCCTAATTACTACGGATTTTAGAAAGCCTTGATTTAGAGCAATTCCATCAATCGTTGCTGTAGGTAAAAACGCTTTTGATTGATATCTGCAGTGAAATCTCTCGACTTTCGCCAGGGAGTGATTCATAACAGTCATGTTTTTTTATGCTATTTGTTTTAACGGGAGGATCGTCATTCTCTGGAATTGTTGCGAAGCCGTCTCCTGACTTTCCTTATTTCTATTCATTCTCATATTGTTGTTTTTGAGGCTGCACATATAGTTAGCCCCTGTAAGTTTCGCTCATTGATAAGACTACAAAAGATCACTTTTTTTGGAAGCTTTCAGACCACTGTTGAATTTTGTTTGTAAGAAGTTCAGAGCATGCACGTTCTGAACATCCTTTCCTTACATTCGTCGAAATTTTTTGAGAATGCCGCTTTCACGTATTCATTGGAATTTGGTCTAAAGGTGGTCGCGAGCTCGATGTTGTCGGCACCTCATGGAGGCGCAGTTAACACCACCAACTTCCCATTCCAATATTGAACTTCTTCGCAGGCCTCTCGCTCTTAGAGCTTGCTCTCATTTTTCAAGCACTCGCATTTCCTCTTTTATTTCACAAAATTCTTGAGGCAGCGAAAGAAATGCAGTTTCGAATTCTCAAAAGTTCATTCTTCTGAGAATCGTTTTCATTCATTCAGAAAGTTTATGATCGCTTTGTTTTTTATGTAGTTCTTCGCCAATGTTTGGATGACTTCGCTAGCNTTTCATTCATTCAGAAAGTTTATGATCGCTTTGTTTTTTATGTAGTTCTTCGCCAATGTTTGGATGACTTCGCTAGCAGAGGTAAACTCCTATTTTCGGGTTTTCCCTCACCTTCGTTAAAGGTTGTTTTTACTATTTTTTCGAAGAATGGTTTCTCTTCGATGATATACGGGCAGTAGCGTTTTTATGCGGTGAGGGTAATTGTACAGGCGGCTGTTGGTGGGTGCAACCACTGTTTTTTACCTGTGTCAATTTACTGACGATTGGTGGTAGTTCGTGCTGGACTAGAGTTCGGCTTAGCGTTTTTTTGAGGCACGACGATTGGACAGCTGTTTGGTACTCTGAAAGTGCGTCATATCCTGTACTTTAGCCTTCTGATTTCACGTCATCGATGTCGTGCCGTACATTCATCTTTACCATCATCATCTATCTTCCCAGAGCCAGGGTTTTTATTTTGTTCCCATCCTGACGCCCAGAACTAATTATATGAAAAGTGAACTGACGAACGTGGGATTTTCTCTGGTTCGTTCTACTAAAAAGTGTAACAAGTGCTCGATAAGAACTATGTGGTGCATGAGAGTTTTCACGGAATCTCGAGAACAGGCTTATTGTCTTCCGGTTAGTAGCACTTATTGGAGTGACGCTGTGAGGTTCAATTTTTTTCTGCAAGATACTCGTGCGTCAGGATAACAATTGCGAGGTACGCCCTGGTAGTTAATTTTTAGGTCCATTGTGCTACTGGGTGAGCGTCTTTTCATGTACCCAAGTCACTCCGTGGCGCCCAGACTTTCTCCGATGTCGGTAGCCAATTGACTCTCTCGTCAATTCACCATGTAGTCAATTTAGAGGTTGTTGCTGGATAAGAGATGTTGAGCGAGTATTCGAGACTCTCAGATTTCCCCATGATCCTGCAATCTTGAAGTAACAAGTTGATCTTCAACTGCGGCGAAAACTAGTAGCACAAAGAGCAAGTACAAAGATTCGATTTTTCCTATATGCGACAAAATCGAAAGTACCATTATGTTGGGTTATTTTCCGATGGAAAAAGCAAAAGAGTTAGGGAGCTTTGAAGTTACAATTTCTTGTCCTTTCAGTTGAGTTTCGCTCTCAAACATAGGCAGCGTTATTTTGCTTAACGTTTTTGCTCATGAAAGGGTTAGGTTTGTTAAATAGTAAATTTTATAATTCGAAGTTAGCTACGGATTTCTTTTAAGATTTTTTTTCGCTGAAATGAAAACTCGCTTTGGCTAGTGTACAGTCCAGCTTCCAAGAACTACAGTCGCGTATTTCATTGCTAACGGGCTTAACGTATCTCTTCAATTGGAATCAGTCAGTACCATTTCCGGAGGGTAAACTATTAAAAGAAGATAGGATGGGACGTTAAGATTTCTAAGCAATTACTGAAAGGCATCAGATCATTGGAGGGGATTGAGTCGAATGGAACTTGCATCTACGAAGGAATGGAGTGGTATTCTTTAAATGGGACGAAATCATCTTAGCATGGCTAGTAACAGTCGGTCTGTTCAAGCAGCACTGCGTCAGAAGCCCGACACATGTATAATTACATTAATACTTGTTCGTGAGGTCTTTCTCATCATTTTCACTGCTATTACTTGACAATATCTGAAAGTAAAAAAATTATGTCAAACTAAGTCACAAGAAGTCAAAAGGCATAGAAATAATCCCACGCTTCTGCATGTCCACAGCAGTAACATCAAGGCTCCCCCAAATCCAATTGGGTAGTTACTACTAAGGTACATCAATGCGATTTCCGTAAATAATAATAAATGCGACAATTTCCCCCTTACGGATGACACCCAACTTTGAAGCAGAGAGCTTGGGCTTTGCTTCAAAGTTATTGATGCTCTGCCCACTTGCTTCGTTATAATGAGAGTGCTGGGTGGAGGGCGCTGTGTGTTGTTTACGGCTACGTTTCAGCTTTTACTCGGTTTTTTTTTCACTAGTTTTTGCTCATTTTGTTAGCCTCGCTTCCGTTCGTTCTGTATCTGTTACTCCTACTTAAGAGGGATATTCAGTAACAGTGGTAGTAAAGGTAGTAATAAGAGTAATGTCAGTGGTATTACATAGTATACTTTGAGTAGTTCTGTAGCATATTCTCATTCCAGTAGAGATTGTCTTGTTTGTCGTCTCTTCCCACTGGTAAATTTCAAGTTGTTCATGAACTGCCCTGCAACTCTTCTTAAGTTGTATTACTTACAACTTATTACATTACTTGGAGAAGAGCCGAGTAGAATTGTGCCTTCTTTTCCCTCGCAAGTGTGTGTATGCATGAGTATGTGTAGAGTTAGCATTTGCATCTGGTATCTTGGCTGAACCAAAAGCCTCGAAGTGGTCAATTCGAGTTGAGAAGAACTTGTTAGCGCTTCAAGGTTTTCTATAAGTAGATTGAGCCTGAGTCTATGTCTAGGAAGGCTACGGCCTGGCATGGGCTGAGTTTAAGCAGGCACTTGGCAATGTTGTCCGAGGGTGGACAAGGGACTTCCATCACAGGCAACCTTACAACACCTTACAAATTCTTCCCAACCCATCGAGTGCAAGCATTTGGCTTGGCAGATGTATGGACTACCAACCGCTTCTGCGAACTCGGCACACGCGCATGCAGAGGCGCTCCTCCTGATTACGACAGAAGGACAAATCGACTCAGTTCAACAGAAGCAAAAGCCTTCTTTCCCTAAACATGATTTGTGGGGTCGCGTCACGAAATGCGACCAGCCGGCTCACGATTCCTCGGCCAGAAAGGCCTTCCAATAAAGGAGACGCTGCTGAGTTTATAACTGGTTTATTGCGTTTGCCGAGTTTTTCTCTACCATATGCTATGATGCTATGATTGGAATATATTTTGTGATTCTATTACGTCTAGTGGTAGAGGCGGAGATATCTGAGAACTTTCTTACTGCTCTCCAAAAGTTCTGTAATTCCGAGGTTTCCTGAACAGTATTATTTGAGTTTCATAGACTGCACTACAATTTCGATGTTGCTCCCTCTGGAACGTCAGTAGGAGTGCTTTGTGTTGTCCAAGTTTGTTTGAACAGGGAGTGAGAGCAATAGATACACGTGCGTATGTGTTGTATCTCGTAGTAAGCGATCACCCGAGAAAACCACTTATCCAATCACCTTGGTCCCATTTTAAATCTGACGGTGGGAGTCAGTTACCGATGCTGTCTCGTTTCCGTATAATTTTCCGCATGAATGTGATGGGTTTCTGGTGTCAGCATAGTTGTCTATGGTGTGATGTAGAGACATTGTTCCTTTTTTCTTATGTAGACCTGGTGGTCTGGTCGCGAAAAGGCAATTTTTTCAAATTCAGGTGCATTCATTTTTTCCGGTTTTTTTTTTCACGAATAGCTCTGGCCAGAGCACTCGAGGGGAGAAGCTGGCGTAATTGAATAGTCGTCTATCTGATTCTTGAACGGAGTGGATTCCATTGTTGGAACGCAAAGCGGAGCTTTGTGAAGTGGACAAGTCTAGCAGCAATATTTCCCCTTCCCTGCATTTTCTGTTTGTGTTCGGTAACCGATGAAATGGAATCGCTTCCTTACTTCCCTTTTTGCTGTTCTGAAATCTTTATCTCTGGGAGGATCGAGTGAACTCTCGGTGGGAGTGATCCTGATTCTGGCTTCACTGGAGTAATGATCCGTGTACATTTTTCGTAGTGTTGATGAGATTGTTCTACACGTAATGTACCACGTTGTCGATCAACAAAGCTCAGCGCATTCGATGGGTAAATCTTTCATATTATCAAGAATCTTTTGCAACACTTTCTCTGACTGAGCAGACGCTTTTTTTGTGTTCGAATGAGATGCAACTGTTTCTACGTCGCCGTTGAGGATTTTATTCCATCTAGTTTACCCATTCTCAAAATGTTGTTCCCAATTGCATTTTCCTTGTCACTCGGCAAATTACAAGTTTTAATCCTTGAAATGTCAGGCTGTCAATCTAAGCAACTCAACCTATGCATATGTTGGGATATATGTAGGAAAAATGATCAGTCCTTGTTGGGTAAAAGCAAAGACGTCAAATTCTGATTGCACGTTAATCTTCTTACCGAGCATTGGCTAATCAATTTATGTTTTGACAATGATGACGATAACGACAGATTAATTTTTTGCAGCTCTTGGCGTCATTTAATCAACGATAATTTGTTGTGGTATAATTGAAGTAGGGGCTATGATGTGTACCAGGATTGTGTCTGTATTAGTTTGTTGGCTTTTATGTAGTTACTTAGCTATCGTAACCTCCTCTTCGAATATCGTGGTGGGATTCACCCCGTGGAGGGTGAACTCTCGTTTCTGGCACTTGTTTCTAAATTATCAACTGGAGTACTGCTAAATTGTACTGCCTTGTTTACAGGTAGCTGACCGACGTGGTATTGGTATATGGGAGCGTGATTCGTGGGTGGAATCGGTGCAGTCGTATCCTTCGCAAGTAGGACAAATTATTCGTACTGCTCCTATTACCAAATTTATCGTGAGTTTCTTCAGTTTTTTCGAGCTTTTCCTAGCTTTCAGTCAGTATGAAGGCCCTTTATGAGATTCTCATATGACCATGAGAGATTTTGATGATATCATCAGGCAAGAAGTGAAATTTCCTGCTTCTTTTGAACGATTCTAAATCGAATTATAATCGAAGACAGATTTGAATTCGAAAGGCAGTTCGTGGATGTTTTGGCTGAACTCATGCTGTTTTCAAATATGTGGATCGCTTTCAAAAGTTTATAGAAAGAGAATTTTTCATTCTGATTCAAATAACATGCAAAGAAGGCCACAACTTTAAAACCACTCAACACAATCGGCCTTCACGACGAGCCTTTCAAAAAAATTATTATTTGAAGATTTCTTCTGTTTTCTTTCGCTCGTTCGACTTTGACGAGGTTTGACATAGGTTCGCCCTAATCCCACGTAGTGGAAGGTGATTCACTCGTTCATTTCACAGTAGCATCCAATCTCAAGATACATATTTCTTTGCACCTTTTATGTGCTTGCGTCCCCCAATATTGGAGTGTTCCATCAAAGTCTGATTTATAGCTTGACAATCATTTAGGTGCTGGTGTTCACTGTTGCCAAGGATGTACTTCTCTATGGAGTGAAATTAACGCAAGAAACATATGCAGTCCTAATGGCCGCCTGTGCTTACATTGCTCACGGATATCGACGCTTTGCTTCGGGTGTAGACAACCTTACCGAGAAGTACAACAAGATACGACAACGATTCAAATGAAAGAATTGCAGTCTTGTTGCTGTGTCTTATAGGTGGTTTTTTGATGTTGCATTTGTCAGGCAACAGCTCCCCCACTCCCTCCGTCACAACGCCTTACCGGATTGAGCAAGCGCACAAGAAGCGTTCATCTTCCGGTGCGTGTAAATCTCATTGAGGCAAGTGAATAAGCCGATTTCGTGGTTATGAAAACAAGCGTACCTGCCAATGATAAAGAAGCTTAAACAGCCTGGCACTCAATTTGATTATCAGCTCGTTTGTTGTTGGGGCATTGCGTAAGGTTGTTAGGCTCGATGTCATTTGAGTAGTTCCCCATCAGTTTTGGCCATTCTGCCACTAATTCATCGTTGTTTAACTACTCATTACACTGCATGGGACGTGGTTGCTTTTTACTAGTATTGGCCACACACTCCTATTGCCACTCATCCGTAACACGTTAGATTAAACTGGTTTCCGGTAGGTGGCAAATAGCAGCAGTAACGTTACAGCCGCTTTTGTTCGTTTTGTTTCTCTAGGTGAAGCTGTTGAAGCTGTGCTTGCTCGGTCCGGTTATTCTCGCCCTCGTTTTTTTATTGAAGTATCATAGTAGTTTTTTAGATGATTTAGGAACATGGTATAGCTATTCTATCGGGACGGCTTTTGTTCCGAAGTGTCCTTTGATATTGTAGTTTGAACTAGAAGCCATATGCTCAGTGTATGATTTATGAAAGCAAAATTGTTTTATTTATGTACTGCTAAATGAAGTTACTGAGTGACTCAGTGAAAGCTGTGTCATTTCTTCTTTTTTCTGCAAACAAAACCATGCCGTGCTGGTGCAGCGGTGAAATATTGAACGATATCGAGCGCTTGATTCTGACGTAGCCATTCTGTGTGTGGTGTCTATTCATTCCCATTTCTGTTCGTGTCGTTATCGTTGCCATGTCGCCTCCGTCTGGAGAAAGGTTTGCTAGAAGTGGTTTGAACCCAAATATATCACCCTCTCCTTCTGACCTATTAATCAATACCTATATTCATTGCAGGGTTTTAAAATCTGGCACATTCTCATGCCTACTCGTGTTCACTAACCATATATCAACTTGGAGTGATTCCGTCTACGATTCTTTTCGGAAAGTTTGTCATAAATTGGTAAGCATGAGCAATAGTCGAAGGTATACCAGTGGTACCAGTGGTAATGGGACGTCGTCATCACCAGCCGGCAGCGATTGCAGTGATGCCGATGTGACGCTACGGTGAGCGGTCATTCAATTTTTATACTTTTCTTTCTCGTGTTCTCGTTCTTGAAGTTGAAGCATTATGGACATTTCAGTCGTTGTTTTTAAGCCAGACACCAAGCGGGGTCCTTATATGGGATTGCACAAAGTATATGTAACCAATTAGACAATTTCAGCAGGGACACGGTAGAATAATTACCTTCTTACTAAAAATAAGGAGGTTGACGATAACAAACTTATGTCTCACATAGAGGAATCTATTGTAGGCAGAGCCGCAAATGTGTGCTTGGCGCCCTCAGGAATAGGAACCAATTTGAAAGAACATGCATTTGGTCTTGATTTAATGAGGGACTAGATGTAGGTCAATCTGTTGTAAGGCTGGCTTTGCAACTCTGGTCCTTGGATATCGAATCTTAGAAAGGATCAACATTAATCTCGGCCAATACAAGTGAGGAGGGGAACGAATTGGTTGGTTTGTGGTCACGCGACAACATCAGATCACCCTGCTTGTTAATGTGCCAGGGAAACAAGACTAGATAACGTGTTTCCGCTGCAAGATAGATGTTCGTCTGATTGACGTTTGGACGGTGTCTACAGTTCAACAGACAGTGTTCAGTCAAAGGGAGATTGTATGATTGATCGCTAACAGGCTCCGAACGAACACTGCGGGGCAGAAAGAAGGTTCAAAGAAATTGGCAGCGGGTTTTCGCTTTTTGGTATTACTGATCAGAAGTCAGTAATTTATTCTGATCTGATTTTGCCATCAGAGCAAGTGAAAAAGGTCAACTGCAATACGCGGAAGGAGCACTTTTAGAATTAACTCCACTCTTCAAGATGAAAAGAGGACCGAGGTACAAAGGAGAAGAATGCTGGATTGTTCATTGCAGCTAGTCGACCACTTTTTTCACAGTCTCCATATTCCTGTCATTACCTGGAGTTAGGTTTCGTCCATACTTGCTGGCTCCACAGTGAGGAATCTAGCCAACAAGAAGAAAGAAGTATATGAATGTCTATTTTTTTCTTCTTTTGTCGATCTCTACTTGCAATAAGCCTCAAAGCTCATTGTATGGAAGGAGGGAGGAGGGAAGCAAATCGAATTTTTATTCAATCATCAACAAATTTTCTGCAAGTTGACACGTGGTAGGATAGGAGTGCAGGCTTAAATCCTCCATCGCTTGTTGACATTTCGTTCAGTTGAAGCCACATGATCGTGTGCCATATGACTGAATGGTAGGTACAAAGGAACATCCGATTTGATTATTGTGAAACAGCTGCACTAGCTCAGCTGAACGCCGAAGTACTGTAAATACATGCCGAAGCTCGAACTTTCTAGGGTCTCCCCCATCGATACAGATTTCGTTGGTAAATTAGCTGGCGGATGATGAGATTGAAAACTACAATTCAGTTGGGTAACTTTCGGTACGGTCGCATTCTTCGAAATTGCAGAGTTTGGAAACTTCTTGTTTAACCCATTGAAAGCGGGCCTTACCATACATATTGTGCTCCTGTACCATTTATATTATTTGTCAAGAGATCTTATAATTTTTTTATGTTTTCAAATGTCAGCTAAGCTCAGCCTTCTCGAGAATCTTTAGGTGTTGTGGTCCAAGAATCATTTATTTTCAACTACAGTTATAGGAGAAATTAAAAGTTAATGTGAGGACAATATAAAAGGCGCGGTCGCTAATGGGTTAAAACATACAAAAACACTAAATTCAACAAGTCTTGTGTTAGTTGAGACAGTGGTTCAGAATAGTTTTAAGTGGTTTCTGAGTGGGAAAGATTATTCTGCTGAAACTTACTTCAAACAAGATGTAGTCGCTAATCGCGTTTGCCAGCTCTATTACCGCTGAATTCTGAATTAATGTTAAAAGGATGAAATGTAAAATCCTTGGCGTTGATCGTTACCTTCTGTGGGATCGTCCTCGTGTTCAACTTCTATTTCCAACCGTAAAGGCAATTTGAATGTGACCTTTACGAAGTTGCCACAAATTATCCCGACCATGGAGAGATGGGAGGTAAGGTTTTATTGGGCGATTATCGATACGGGATCCGAACCACGGACCATGCTTCTGTGATTGTGCACCCCTTCACCACCCTCCCCCTAATTATCTAATACAAAATCCCTGTAAGGACGATGAGCGGTGATTCATAACTTTCACGGAAACCCGGAACATTCAGCTATTCCCTAGCTCTGGTCAACAGAGCTGACCGCTGGACCATGGGAAGACTACGTCATGTGCGTCCGAAATCATCGATTCCGGAATAAATTATTGTAGTGGGCTATTTTTCTCGAACCTCGTGCATTCACCATGGCTCTGTTTCCACACAACCAGCTAACGAGCGATCGAAGGTGATGAACCTTCAAAGGCAATTTTACATCCTATCGATACCTTCGGTCGCTAGCAATACCTTTAGGTATGCTGCAAGTCCCTATCGCTTTTCGCCTTCAAGTTCGCCGGGAGAAGCTCTCTGAAATCATTCCTTTGAATCAGATGTCGTTTATACCTCAACCGACTGCTAAAGATCTCAGAATATTCCCATTACAACATGAAGGGCCAGATACTCTCCCGCTCCTTGAAACATTGGCGAGTAACTCGTACGATTAATGGCGCTTCTATATGATCCAATAGCATCACTTTTTAGACATGACTTTTGCAGTCCAAGCTTCAGAAAATCGGAATTTCGTTGATCTCAAAATCGATTTTGCAGCAATCGAACACGCGTCAGTACAGATCCCAGTTCTGATGCCTGTCCTCCATTGCCTCCTGCCCCTTCTAGCACTGGTCTATCAAGAGCAAATCGTCCTCCATGTCTTCTGAAGGAGTTGAAAGCAGTGAGTCTGACATTTTCATTGTAGTGACGTTATGATTTTTTCTTTTGATGTGATAGTCGATAGAGATTAGTGGCAAAGCTTAGGTCAACTGCCTACATTACCTCTTTAAAGCTGCAATCAAGGACTTAAGTGAGCTTATGAGATTACCTGGCTACCGAGAACGTAGCCGGTAGCGTAGTGGCTATAAATAAATTGTAAGCGATAGTAGAAGGTTCGAGGACAGGTTCTCAAAGTGAGCTAGTCTTTCGCGAAAAGGTAGAGACTTCATGAAAAGTAAGTCGCCAAGTCCAGGTAAGTATTTTGGTCAAAAACGATATTGGATGAGCTGAAGTGGCTCTGTAGTTTTAATTGGTATCGATTGAAACTATCAGCTTTTGATAAGATGAAAATGACCTCGGAGGTCCAAACATCATAGTGATTTCACTCGTCATTGATTTATCGGTTTGTTGTCTCGCATCACCTCGACTGATTATCATGCAAAACGAACCCTGAATGTCCCAAGCACGACTACAAACGAATACCATGGCCCGTTCGGTGTACTTTGGAACGCAAGCCTCTGGGTAAAATTCTGTGGTACTTGTAGATCAGGATTTATTTCGAAGATAGCTGGTTATTCCAAGGTGTTCAATTTCAATATTGGAAAGTGTCGTGGTACAGACACAAATCCTCAGAAAGGATTCATCTAAACCGCAAAAATGAATTTCATGCTACTATTGCTGCTATGGCATATTGCTGTTTGGAATAACGAATGAGGAGAAGACTCCTTTGAACAGTGACTTCCACCATGTAGGGAGCTATTACGTTGTTTAACGTCCAGTTCCTGTCTGTTCTGCTAACTAAGTCATCAGAATATAACATGAACGGAACATTATTGATGGTCTGTAAGGATCATGCCACATTCATTTAATACATATCCTCATATTCTTATCCTTCTAGTTTAACCGAACCCTCCTTTGTCGACCACGTACGACGCTCTCCTTTGTCTACCACTTACGAGGGTGAAGGTGTAACAGCCGCGTTCAGTCAAAAAATTCAGCTGTTCACTTGATTAGTAAAACTTTTGTCTCCCACAGCTCTACATATTTTGTGGTTCGTTTACATGTGAAGAGGAGGGGAACGTGGCTACAGACGTCGGTGCTGAACGGAGCCTTTTTTTTNTTTTTTTTCGTTTCATTATGATTTTATAGGATTTCTTCAAAGTGGCGATTAGGTCTTGCTTTTTTAGGAAATAATAAATGCTGTTTTCTCGAAGGAGTTTCGTCACCGATATTTTTTACGGTTTTCCAATTATTCATTCAAGTTGTAAGACCGAATTTCCAGTTAGGCGTAGTTTGATTTGATTGATGGAGGTCTGCAGATTGCCAAATAATGATATTGCACAGTCGAGGGAAGAGAATGTTGGTTGACGACTTCATAAGATGAAACCGTTTCTCTTTCTGAAGCCGAAAGTGAGGAATATTTTGGCAATATCAAGGATCGATGTCAATGTATGGTCTTCGGCTGCTCCACAGTGATTTGCAAGCTCCTCGCTGCTCGAAATCACACCAGGCGGCCTAGAACGCATATGGTGTCTGCGAAAGGGAATGTTCTGTATGATATGGGAGATATCAGTGGAAGAAATCTTTTTCCCAAACGTATTGGGCGAAGGGAAACGATAGCAATTCAGGATGTGCCGGATGTTCGAGGTACAGGTCATGGGCGAAGATAAATGATTGCTTCTTGGCTAGAGTATGGAAACGCTGATGGTGAATGAAGCATCAGTGACGAAGAAAATCTCAGAAACTTCATTAATGCCTTTCTCAAAGACTATCAAACTTTGACAACGCTTCAGCGTTTGCAATGTCATGGCCATGCGATGAACCCTACATTTATTTGTTCAATGCCTTCGCATTCTGGGAAGCAGTCTTAGGAGTCAGGGTGATTATTGGAAATCTGTCCTTTTTCTGTTCATCCTGATTGCCTCAGAGACCTAAAAAAACTTTAGCGTTGAGAAAAAGGAATTTGAGACATGCTTGCATGCTGCACCACACTTCATACGCCTTAAAAGATTTCATAAAGAGTAAATAATCTGCAAAGAGTTGAAGATTTTCAAGTTGTGGCGCACTTAGTTTTGCGTAATCAAGGTTTTGATATTCGATGCGCATCAATGGCTAATCGGACAATCCAGTGAACATAATTTTTGCTGGTTGAACATTTTGTGGGTAAGTAAGTACGTCATAAGTCTAGGATCTCACTTAGAGGGGTGTGGAAAAGAGTAAACAACCAAGTACGTAAGCGGCAATGTCGACGGAGAAGATGACTAGTGCGATCGTATGGATTCGTGTAATCGTTGCCTTACAGCTTTTCAAATAGAAACACCAGTAGGTAGTTGTTCGAGAGCAGTTTACAGTCGCTCTGAACAAAAGATAGGTCCAAGATGTTGTGAAGAACCTTTTCTTCTAACAATAAGTTAGTACTGATCAGCGCTGCTTTCCGTCTGCTCTTTATGCTCTTTATGAGAGGTTCAGCTCTTTTAGATAGTTCGAATCCATAAATAGGCATTAAGTTCTCTTTGAGCACAGTCTTTCAGTGTGCATCAAATAAATAAATAAAGTGAACCAAACCATAGCAAGAAATGCATTGCAAGCGACTTAAACAACACCACTTCAGCGCATGAAGTGTAACCGTCACGTTGTGTTTGAAGTTAAGATATGCTCTTCCAGCATGATAACATCAAATACGCAGGAAGACAGTAAAACACTTGAGCTTTTCAGATGAAAAGCGACGATTAATCCCACCCCCTTCCTTCCCCTCCGCCTCCTTTCTGTAGCTCTGAATATTATCCCCCTCGGACTTGGCTCGTTCCAAACTCGAGGAGTCATTTGGCCTGAATCTCGTGAAAAAAGTATTTCGTGCGTGAAAGACGTGATGACTTCATTTATGTAGCTAGAATCATTATAAATGGATGGGAGAGCACCACAGATTATTTTGGTACATATTTTCCGTCAGCTGAACCTGGTTCATTTGAGGCCAATCTGTGATTCCCGAGGATAGCATAAAAGACGCTGTCGAGTCGAAAAACGGCGAAAATAGGGCGTAATAAGGGCCTCATAGGCGGCTTCGCCAAGGTACACACCCAACGAGGACCAGTTCTTAAGCTTTGTAAAAGTTGTGAAGGATGTGCCATTCACACCGGGACCCACACCTTGCACTCAGGCAGCTTACTGCAGCCAGCTGTATCCTCTGTCATCACAATCTCTTCCAGCAATTAATTTTAATTACTTTTTGAAGTTTTAGAGTTTTCTAAATACGCCGATTTCCATATTCACATCTCCACTTTTGTACTAACCTAAGCCTTTAAGCTTTTTTTTCTCACATGGGCTTGAATGGACTTTGCAATAACTGAGAAATCGTTTCGACTAACTCACAATGAATCGATCTTCTCCCTCTGCCCATATTTAGGCACAGAGAACCTGGTCTTGGTCGGATCCCTGTGTTCCTTTTCCAGTTTTATGACTGTTGCGCATTTTCCACTTGATTCCGAGGATCCAGGTAGACCACCACCCTGGTAGGTTCATGATGATTATGGTGATTCGCGATCACGATCATAAGCATTGTCATGGAAAACGGAAAACATTCGAGAGGCAAAGCCGGTTTCTTTTTCATGAAAGCAGCCAGTCAACATAAAAAACATAGGGGTTTCTCATTGAAGAAGCCAGACTTTTTTCACACTCTGCCCATAGATAGGCATAAAAAAACTGGTTTTCTCTCCGGTTTCAACTAGACTTCGTATTGATTCGCCTAAAACAAAGTTTCTTCCAAGAATATGTCTACCCCGTGTAGTCGGCAATCTGTAATAAAATTAGAGAAACATCCGATGGTTGTTCCCGAGCAGTGGTGTTCAAAAAAGGTTTGAGTCTCGGTTTGCAGAATATTTCCGAGGATTCAGGTCATGGTGAATGTTGTGTAAAAAATGAAAAAGTCTGAGTAATATCAGGTTGAACTTATGAACGGAGTAATCTCTTTTGCTTCCGTCTTAGGGACAACGGACGTTGATTGAAAACCAGAGTGCAAAATCACTATGAACATTGAATTGCTCATCAATGGTCAGAGTATTTAGTAGAGTTTGTGGTCAAGGACGACACTTTGCGGTCATATAGAGGGCATTCGTAATCAAGCTAATTATTAAAATTTGGCTGATCAATAAAGCTACTAGCTCTTGCACAAGTTTATATAACTTTACTTATAAGTAAAAGAAGTTTTTGCGTTTTCACTATGGATAGGTACCAGAAAACCAGCTCAGCGAAGCTCACTTCTTATAAACTGCGTTTTCCTCTGCGTACTCTCGGTCCTAAATTCTGCCAAAGTCTCTGAGGTAAGAGGAGAAGGGGAGCGATAGGAGGATATATAAGTTCTATAATCTTCCATGCAAAAGGCTTTGGCTAAGCAATTGAGTTTTGCTTCTTACCATCTGTCTCCGCATTCTCGAATCATTCCAAACTGAATGGAGGACTGGCCCATTCTCGAATAATTCCAGAATGAATGGAGGCTGTTCCTCGTGAATGCGCTTACATCCTTCATCTTTAGTGGCCTATACTTCAGCATTTGCATCGCTTGTCGTCCTGTTGTTTATCGATTTGCTCGAGCGGGCGCGATTAAAGTCTTCATTCGTCCCTTACTGGTAGTCATTATAGTCCATCGAACGCGCCTGGTTCGGGTGACCCAAAGCTCTCCATTCCTTCCGTTCAGAACATTCTTGAGAAAAATTTGACGGTTGGGCTGGCAATCGTCCTGGTCTTCGTTTGACGTAGCTAGAAGTCCACATATTGTTCACCCTGTTCCAGCGGACATCACAAAACCACATGGCGTGCCCGGCCCTGGTGTGATCTTCCATTTTTCGACCTGGGCGACAGCTCTTCGAACTTCATTCGTTGACGAATTTCGACACTACGCTTCTTTCTCGACGTCAGAAATTTCGAGCATCGTCTTTTCCACAGCGTGTTGAGCGATGCTGTCTGCATGCTTATCCTGCCTACCCACAGTCTCTGAAGCGTAACCCAAGGTAAAAAGGGCTGCAGAGTTGAAGCGATAGCGTGGAGCCAACTCTTTTTGTTTTCTCTATACTTTTCCGGTGTTCCTAAATCATCCCCAAGCCCCCAGTTAACTTCCATTCAGCTTCCCAGTTAGGTCGTTCGTCATGTTGACTTCTCGACCCAGGTAAACACAGCTGAAGCATTCTGAGATGTTCGTATCGTTGAGTGCAAAGGGAACATTAAGCAGTCCGTTTCTTATGAAAACCGCCTTCGTTAGATTCAGTTGCAATTCGATCTTCACACAGTCGTTCTCGAATTCAAGCAGCATTCGTTAATATTCCATATACGATACTCGGTGTTGTAAGCGCATCGTCGTTTGCAAAGCGGAGGTGATGTAACTGCCATCCGTCGACCTTCTTTCCCTTCGAAATGACGCACGATGTTTTTGAAAGCAAACCGAAGAGGTGGGAAGAGACGTATTGCCCTGTCGAACTCCTCGCTTCACGTTGAATATGGCTTCCTTGTAGGATGATGAGATTTTGGTTATGGACTGATTGGGATACTTCACAGATCCCCTTTATTCACCGCTATGAAGCTATCCCTTCCGGAAGCCATGGGAGATGAAAGTGTATGTGAGATGGCATGGGGAGTATAACGATTAAGCCTTCTGAGACAGGAAGTGATTATGTGATACTTGGAACGCTCCTTTTACCTACTTAGCTCTATATCCAACCTGCACTTGGGTAGCTTTCTCAGAATTGGAGAAACATGTCAGTAGAGTCTCTTTTTTGCGCCCCTTTTAATCCATAAATACGTGCGAGAGCTCTGACTTGATTGAATCACCTTGTGCTTGTCACGTCTTCAACATCCTCTTTGATTTTCAGGAGTTTTGAGTACATATAAAGAAGGGCCAAATTGAATTGACGCAAGCTCGACCCTGTCAAAACATATTTCGTCTTTCTCCCGAATATATGTATTTTTAGCAGCACGTCATCAGCGGAGGTGAAAGAAGTTCTATCAGTTTGATAGCTGATATACTGATGAAAAAGAAATAAGCTTGAGAGGTTTACTGGAGCAAAGGGGAATCATTCCGCTTGGAAATCAGTCGACTAGTACCAGATGTCTTTTACTATGCCGCTGATGTAGGTGAAACTTTTGATAAACGACCCGTCTCCGTGAAATATCAGGTTGTGTGGAAAGTATCTGCCAAAAATTTGAAATTAGCTAGTAAGATTTGTCCCGGAATTTCCTGAAAGCTTCGATGGGTTTCCTGTGTAAGGGCACTGCCCACGCATTCTTACCTACTTCCTTATGCGACTGGTCTTCGTTTTTGTCCGAGCAATAGCAAC
Organism: Haemonchus placei; assembly: GCA_900617895.1. NCBI lineage: Eukaryota > Metazoa > Nematoda > Chromadorea > Rhabditida > Trichostrongylidae > Haemonchus > Haemonchus placei. The sequence continues at coordinate 34,018 of UZAF01016948.1, forward strand.
AAACTATTCGCTTCTGTTTTACGCGATCGCCATCCACGTTAGACTCAAAATCCGACGATGATGATATTGTTAGGGATCGTTCAGCTGTATTCCCAGCTGTCTTACGTGATCGACGACCGCATCCTCCCCCTTCCCCATTTCGCTGCAAACCTACGCTTAGATCGGGAAGATTCTACGGGATCTCATTTTCGGTTAATTCTTCATTGCTCATTTAAGCATACCATAACCGAGCTATCCGTCCATATTCTACACTACTTCTTGACCGACACATGTGTGTGATAGTGCAGAGTTCGAAGCTTGACACGGCACTGCTGACACCAATCAAAAATTGTGTCAAGTCTCCCTCTTCTAACTAGTCATGTGCCCACCTCATTCGAACTATTCGTTCCAACTGTTCACAGCCCGAGATGAAAGGTTCGAAGATGATCTGTGATCTCTTCAACTGACTACAACACACGGTACAACTTGAACACCAACCTATGGATCTTTCAACTTTTCGCAGTCCAACTAGTTTCCTGACAACCTTTCATTGATGAGTTTAATGATCGTTCCCATGCCCATATTCACATCATCTAAATGAAGAAGGAGAAATAGAAAAAATCGAAATTTCGTGCACTAGGTACCTTTCCTCCCAACAACAAGAACTTTTCCATCTCTCGAATTGGCTAGATGCTGTGGGAAGTACCGGAGAGAATGCGAAAGTAGCTGGTAGTAACACTTTGGTTACTTCCATGCCTCCAGAAATGCATACCATCCAAATAGAAAACCGAGGATGCAACGAATACAAAGTAGTTCAATTCAAACAGCCGGCACTGGCTTCAAGGTAAAACTAAATTTTCGAGCAAGAAAGGTTAAAATGAAGTTAGAAGAAATATCACGCTAAAATGGTACAGATTATATTACGCTTAGCAGTTTTCAATCTGAACCTTCAAATGGCGGTGCATAGGTGAGAATCGACCCAACGCAAGTAGTTGAACTCGATTTTGTCCCCTCTTCGAGATGAAAAATGGTGGTGTTGGTGCCAGTAGTCATGCACGATTTCCGCCTTATGTCCAGGTGCCTTGAACGTTCAGTTTTATCGCCATAACGCATGACTCGCATGAGTCTTTACTTTTCAGACATCGAATTCAAATGTTACTTGTTGTTGATTCTTAAGCCCGGACCGACGGACAGGGTGCTTTCCTGGCATCACTAACACCATCCAAATCAAGATTCATGCTCGGTGCGGGACCGGCGAGACGATCGTCCTTTGTCGTTGATGCTCCAGAAGTTTAGCGAGTGCCTCCACGGTGGAGTGACTTTCGCCGGAAGGACGGCATGCAGGTGCCCTCTGATGCATGCTCAAGCAACGAGATCCAGGAATTTCCTTTCACGTACAGTCGTGTTCTCGTTCGATACGGGAACACTTTTTGGTGATGATAAAGCTCAAACTGTTGCCTGCCTTTGACGAGCTTAACGGAACCATCAGAGTGGCTGTCACCTTCTCGGTACGGTCCTCAGTCATGGCGACGAGTTGGTCCGGATGATCGTGCCTCGAAAGGTCTGTCGTTGCGGCAGAGCCGTCTTGAAGCTAGACATTCCGCTGGTGTGTACTTGGATGATGGGTGATGAAGAGGAGGCTTCACCATCACGTTGAATTAAACTGAGCCACAAAGCATATAAGCTATGCGGAAATGAGTATGAAGCGAAAGGATTTGCAAGCAAACTCATGAAGTTTGCAAAGTAAAGTAAAGCGATGTTAAAGGATAGAGCCTCCGACATGACCTATTTCCGTTTTGCAGTGCAAAATCGTTCTCGACTTCCGTTCGGAATCGTAGTGACATCTGAATATCACTGTTGCCTATACAATGTTTTGCGGTGGCCAGCCGATCAACAAGTTAGGTACGGAAGGCTAGTTGGGCTAGGAGTAGGGCTCGATCTGAGATTCGATTACCGAATCACGTGTGTGATAGTACGCCACTTGCCCCTACACCCCCTCCGTCCTCATGTTGGAATTCATGGAGAACGTACTTTACATGATTTAAAAATGCGAGGTCAGCAGTCCTGCATCATCCTGTATATGGATATGCTCTAACCGCTTCAGAGCACATCGTTAAAGCTGCCATATACTGTAGTTGCTACTGGTTTACTTTATGAGTAATCGGAGCAAACGGGTGATCATTTAGAGGTACTAAAGCTAGATTTTAGTTCACGCAATGCATATGGTGCCCATTCCAAGTCAAATGTGGTATAGTGGGGCTATGAAGTGAAACGGAAAACGAGCGAAGTTCGAGTAGATGCATCCGCTTTCTCTGCCAACGGCTGATCCAGTACGCACTGGGACGAGAGCTCGATGAACCGTTACAGCAGTTAGTACCCCTCCATTTGGATGTAATCTATTACATTCTCCCACACGTTATGCTGGACAGGGTGTACCAAATGTGAGTGCCTCAACGAAGAGTTTTCCGAACAACCTAAAAAAGTTTGGGCCTTCTACGTCGCTTTTTTTGTGTTCGCTGTTGCTGTAGGATACGCCTGGTTCATCCTCTGAAGTTCGCTGGATGACGTTTTTATTGTGTTTCGTTTATATTTAATTTATTCTGTTCCACTGATCGATCGCCCTCGAAACAAAAGAACAAGCGTTTCTAGGGTTTCCAGAGAAGGGGGATTCAAGTTAAGCCTTCCTAGCAAAGAGTCCGCATGGCCACCTCGTGTCATCCGTTATTCGAACGTCGAATCCATTAACTAAGTGAATAGAGCTTTATAGCAGTAGAAAAAAGATATGATCAGCCAAATGAGCAGCCAGCCGGTGGCACCTCCCCTCCCATCTCGTCGGGCGGAGCCCCGGGGGTGTGGCATGGCGCGCATTGGTGTCATATCAAGCGTACATATTTACTGACGGCGTCGTATTGTTTTAGACTCTGGAACTTCTTCATATCAAAAAATGGCATCAAAGAATACTCTCGGCACGTCGTCGTCGTATCCGAATCCGCGTATGCGTCGCCTGGCTTCTCAACTGGCGTCCATAAGAATATCCCTTGATCCTCCCAGCCCGCCATACCTGAGTCCTGGTCCATTATCAGATTCTAATATTTCTGAAGACTCCTGCGATATGAACTACCTCCAAGTTCCGACCGAAAACGAGCCGCAGCGTATCTCGTCCCCACCACCGGATCGCCGAAGCAGTATTGCATCGACACTCAGTGATGCCTCGTCTATTACGATACCGATGAGTTCAAGTTACCAGTCGCTCTTGTCGCCATTATGGACTCGAAGCAAGTATTCGATTGACGAATATGAAACACCGCCAAACGAACCAATTACGCGTTCACGGAGTGTTCAGGTGAGCGGAGGTATACAATTACGCATTCATTCGTAATCAACCAAGTGGCAGGTACAATTCTCCTGAGATTGACTAGATGGAAGGTTGTCGCGAACTTTAATTCTCGGCTGCTTGAAGGATACATTTAAGTACTTAGTGGGCTAAGTGTAGCCCGAATTCGCGACCAAGTGATCATTTCTACCTTTTGAAAACTTCTTCGCTACTTTCTCAGTACTCCTCAACGGGCATGCCTGCTGTTCACTCCTGCTATTCGGCCCCGTACAGCTGCCCCAGTTCCACTGAAATGCTGGCACCTTTGTTCTGCATATGTGTGGCAATGCTTCGTAATTTTGGCTAAGTTTGACAGCGATCAGAGAGATTGTAACCGACTGCTCTTCGGAGCTGTATCTGTTTTTTAAGCTCTACTGAGGATCCTCAGAATTGTGCATATGCGAAACTGCACAATGCTGCACATTGCTAGGTAAAAAGTAGCTGCTAATTCCATGGAAGAGGTTCACTGGCTTTTGCATTGATTTTGTTCACTGAGCTTGCTTTCAATGTGCCTTTTTTATATGATTTTTTCTCATTTTTTGTTTTTGTTTTCGCTTTTTTTATCTTGGAAAGGTGTTATTTTTCGCTGTAGATAGGTTAATGTTGTTCTGTTTTTTCAAGCATCTCTTTCTCGAGCAGTTTTGACCGTGATTTTGATGCCACCTAGGTGCCGCAACCCGTTCATTTCTGGGATTCTGATGTAAATTGTTAGCAGAAGTAGGTTCTGTTCTTGGAACGGCCTGTATTAGTCTGAGACTCTTGAATGAAGCACTAGTGTAGATTTTTGAGAAGTTTCCATTAGTAACCGAATACGCACAATAAGCAAGGGTTTCTCTGCCGTTNCCGTGATTTTGATGCCACCTAGGTGCTGCAACCCGTTCATTTCTGGGATTCTGATGTAAATTGTTAGCAGGAGTAGGTTCTGTTCTTGGAACGGCCTGTATTAGACTGAGACTCTTGAATGAAGCACTAGTGTAGATTTTTGAGAAGTTTCCATTAGTAACCGAATACGCACAATAAGCAAGGGTTTCTCTGCCGTTTGCTTCCCTCCTTATGCCCTGTCGTTCAAACTAGCATTGAAGTGCCCCCTTTTGAAGGTCCTTTCGAGTATACGATCAATTCAGTGCTTTTTTTATTTGAATGCGTCATCATAATGCGTCTGAAGTTAGTGATTCTGAGGAAGAAGTGTCTAGCCTTTGATTATAAGAATGAAATCATTTTGAAGGCTCTTACAATTAGGTATCTCTGTGGGGCGATTATAACACATACTAGTTGTTATCTACGAAGCTGTTAAACTAAGGAAGGCTTTGGCTGGCATCCCTTCTGCCATCCTCGGAATGCAGAAGATGATTTAATTGTAGGTGAATGGGATGCCTTATTCAAAGCTGCTGAGTTAGGGGAAACGTTCACTGAACGCCAAATCAGTTTAGGGCTGAAAGTAGGTTATATCCAACGGTTTGGTTTTTAGGTAATGTAGAAGTTTCTAGGTAAAATTCCCATGGGAGAAAACATTTCAGTTGGATCCCCCGAGTATTTTTCAACTCGTGTGCAGACCTTGGAGAGTCTTCAAGTGCAGTAAACGAAGCGTTGTCCCAAGGCTTCATTCTGAGTTTATTTTCTTTACCTTTTCTTTATGGGCATAGTTTTCACTAGTTGCCGGTGTGAACAATCAATAACGCCTCCTACGCTTCCGTGGGAACACCGTCTTCAAGTTGGCGCGGTGTTTGTGGGTAACAAGAGTACACCCGAAGGGATGGTGACCAGTACTGAATCCAACCTCGATTATCGCCTAATCGGCGTTTATAGTTGAGGGTATACTAATTCTGAACGATTTCCATCATTCCCATCCCTCCATGAGTACTTACTTTTTCTGAGCGCACTTGGATGACTGTAGCGTCAGAGGAGGTGAGAATGGTGAAGTTTCGAAACAACGAGAGGGTGGAACTTTATGTAGGATGAGTACCAATACAATCAGTTTCAACAATTGTAACGGATTTATGCCCCATAACCATAAAGAAGTATGTGGGGAGTTGATACTTCGCCGATGTTTAGTTATCCCCTCCCTTCCAGATCGATTTTTTCTGTTTCTTTCAGTTGAATGAACCCTTGTCTTTATTTGCTCTACTCAAAACTTATGGGCGTTTTCCCTGCAAACGTTTCTGATGAAATAATGTCTGACAATCTATGTAGTGTGCTCTGTTTTTAAGAAGGAAAACCATCGTTGTCAACTAATTAAATCTCTTCGAAAGAAGATCGGACACGCTCAGATTAAAGCGCTTCCGACTGCTATTGTAAGGCTTCACAGCGATTTCTGGCTTAAGCTTGTTGTCAGTACGGCTGTGTAAAATGGACATTGCACTGTGAAAAGTTACACATCCGCTCGGAAACTACGAGCGCAGTTCGCGTTGACCCCCGGCACTGGCGAGTGTTGTGGGGGAGGGGAATGCGGGAAGAGATTTCGTTCAGATGTCTGTTCCCTACTTTCCTCTGGAGACGTTTTTCCTAAAACATTAAAATACCCATCAATTCGGATTTGTTTTGGATCTGGGCTGATAAATCACATTAAAATGATTCTTCATTTCCTTGAGTTCGGCCATTCAGTCTCGAGAAGCCCGCTTGCTTTCATATTTTTTGATGCTTATTCTTCAGGCGTTCGGAAAAAGATTGTCATCAAAAGGGAGTTAACGGCCCCAAGTGTAAACAAAATATAAAATTCGGTTGTTTTAGTTTCTGGTGGTCCTTTGAAAGAGTGAAGAAAGACTTGTAACTGCAGAAGATGTAGTTGTGAGTAGTATAACCCGAGAATTAAAAAAAAAAAAAACTTTGTCGTTCGCATTGTTACAGTCTCACCAGCACAATCCAAAAAGTTGCAAGTCTTTGCAGGGAAAGCTGAGCGGAATTCTGAGTGTTCTGGGATTCATTGGATGATTCAAGGAATTTCATATTCAGATCTTTTCATGTTCATATGTAGATGTGCATTCAGCTGCTACCCATCAACGGAATGCAAAAGATTATGTTCATGACGCTCATCCGAAAGTGCGAATGCATCGAATTGTCCGCTTATTTGCGCGTGTGGCATTCCAGGGACATAAGCTTCTATGGATTTCTCAGAATAATTCGATATCTCTGGCATCAACGGAAGCCATATTATAATGTGATTGGCATAAGGAGTCCAAACATCACTACTGTAGTTCCCGTATTCTGCTTGACCAAAGGTATACAAGGTGGATTTAAGATTTAGGTGTCCAGGGTGAAGTTCAACCGTAATGGTTTTGATAGTACAGGAAATATTGCTTCCCCAGAGGGCACCGTCATAAGGTGTGATGTGCTTTCTATTTTTATTCTGAATCCTTGACTGTATGGATAAATTTTGGATTTGGGCATTGTTGTCTTGGGCGAACAAACCAGTACATATTCCTGTTCTTGGATATGAATCCTACTGTTTCCCAAGAAACGATTTTGCGGAAGGACCGCAGTTCCGTTCGACTCAGTTTCGAGGGCAGTGAAACAGCGTTCTCAGAGATGCGGATTTCCGAACAACGATTTTTTTCGAATCAACTTTTGGCCTCATACGAGATTTTCAGAGGAATTCCACTTACATCACCGAAAAGTTCCATTACATTTTTAAGACGCTGTAGTAACGTCGGAATAGTTTATATTTTTATGAATGATTATTTACTTGGAATATGCAGAATCGGTCTTTCTATGAAAGTAAACCTTGTACGAGTTTCGATTGAGAATCCAGGATATGGAACTCCTAAATCCTAGCACGTTACGTGCTGACGCTTTCGAGGAGCTTTCTTCTTGTCTCCTCGCTCGTAGGCTTTTCCCACACATTAGACTTGCCTTGCCAAAACGGCCTCCGGCGCGGATGAGGGATGAATTAGCTTCTCCTATGAATATGTTATTTCCTCAGCAGTTAATCGATTTCCTGTAGGGTGCATATCGATTCCGTTTCGATATGTATTTTACTCAGATTTAAAGAAAATTCGATGCGAACGGAAGGAAAGGAACTTGCTTCGGGTATGTAATCACTTTGGCAATTTCGTGAACAAAGCATCATGCATCACGATTGGTTTGATCCAAAGGGGATGACGTAAATCGTTAAGCCCTAGATGAGACTCACATAGGTGTGAGTGTTCCCATCGGATTATTTAAGGTCTCTTGTCGGTTCCATGTAAAAGCCACCACATTTTCTCAGAAAGCCGTCGCCCGATTTCAATTTTGTAGAAAACAAAACGAGCAGATGTGCAGGAAAGGTGCTTCAGGAGGTATCGGGCTCATTACGTTCTTCGCTTCATTTACGCCCTCTTTCGCATTTTTCTTTAATTTTTGCTGCTGCCTACTGTATTACTTGAATTCCCTTCAACTTACTTTATAGTCCTCCCCCAATAGCGTCAAAGCATAGCGTTTCTGAGTAAACCCAAGTTTTGTAGAAAGACTGTTCTCTGAGTGGCGTGAAGAGGTATGCGTGGAGGTATCAGCGCTTACTTGCGTTTTAGATTTCCGTCATGGGGTATTGTAAGTTGCTTGAGTGCCCCACACGGCGTAGTTTCAGTGATCTCATATCAAGGGAAAGTCTTCGCCACCTCTCTGTGAGATTGTGTAGCTTGTCAGAGTTGTTAATCAGAATTTCTGATCGCTGATCTCAGTACTCTGTTGGTTGTGTTTTGGTCTTTATTTGACATGATTACATTCTATGAATTCGTTTAAGTGGATTTTATGAGAGCCCCGCGGCGATAGATGAGAGTGCTGGCTTATGGTCTAGATGTCCTTATCGATGCTCATGCAATGTTGAGTATGGAAAGTACAGAGGAATTTCAAGGCTCTCCAGAATGTTTTTCTCCGAATCCTTCATTATTTGGGCTAGAACAGTCGTCCAGCTAAGTGTTTGGGAGGCTCTTAGAGCGTTCGGTGTTATTCTGAAAGGGATGAAGAGGAAAATGCGGAAAGTGAAAAGGACTCCGATGAAGCTTCTCCATTTACGAATTGGTGTTCCAATCTCTGAGTGCTAAGCTTTATTGGGGTGCTAAAAGGACGAATCGTATTTCTCTTGGCGCCATGCAATGAAAGATATTAGACAGCTGAAGCCCAGTACTTGTCATGTCGAGGGGAAGCCCTTGAGACAGTCATCGTTTCCAGGGTTGCATCGATTTTTTTGGACATAGGAAAATTCCACTGAAGGTGATTCACATGTAATTAAAACAGAACGATCGACGGAGTGAAAATTTGTTATTTGATTCCGGCCTAATGGTTGGGGAGCAATTTTCATGCACCTGCTATAATGTTGAGGCGGTACCAACTTTTGAATCATCTCCTTTGAAATAGCAAACTTTCAAGGTTAAGAACAATGATGACTGGACTGGGAGATTCAGTACGTGCAAATGTCTGCAAATCATGGGCTTTAACCAGTTTATGGCTAAAGCCGTGCAGGGGTGAGAACTGAGGTGGGTAGGGTGGGAACTCAGTTCTATCAGTCGACAGACAATTTCTTTCCCTGTCCGAGTGTCACTTGACGGATAGAAACGTTGGGCTCGCCTTCAGGGCTTTCTGCCTATACTAGTACTGTGCCATTCGCTTTGATGTTTCTGGAGGGATCTACTAACTTAATTATGGGATAAACTGTAAACAAAGGTAATAGTGGCGGTTAGCCATGTCAACCAGTTAATTTGTTTTTTCCGAAAGATGACAGAGCTGATGTTCAAGTTGACTCGGTGCAACAGCTAATTCTGGACCCGATTCAATGTACCTTGCCTTTAATCCTTCCAAATATACTTCCATTTTAAATGTTATCTTTTTAGTTTGTGCAGATTTTCTGTGTGTACGAAGCAACATAGTTTTCCTCTCCCATTTTTTAATGAGTTAAGTATTCGAGGCTGATCAAGAGTATCAGTTTTTCCCAGTAGTCCAACAACTAATCAACTATGCCTCATTGCTTTCTGAACAGTGGTATTGATCTGGACTTCCTCCTTCAACAATACTGTATCAAGAGTGACTGAAGAATTTTTTTTGCCCTTTAACTTGCATACCTGGCTGTAAGGTGATCTCGCTGATTTCATTTCTGTAGAAGAACTCCATTGCGATTGCGCTCATCAGAGTAGCAACTCGGAGTGAAATATCCGGTAAGATGTGTTCAAAATCAGCACAGTCTCACAGGCGATAATCTTCTTGCAATATTGCTACTTTGGCCTGCAACTAGATCTCGCATTATCGAATGTGTAAGGCATGACTGAAAGAATAGTAAAGGTTCCGTTCGAGGGGAAATAGATTCCTAACGTAATAGTGCTAGAAGGCGTGTAGCAAGCTGTGTGGACGAGTACAATACTTCTGAGAGTCAAAAAATGCTTCTGCCTAGGGGAGGGGAGTTGATACCAATGGCCAGGGACATGGCAATGGATCTTTCTTTCATCGATGATTTTTGAATATGTAGAAAACAATGAGGTACTAATAGTTCGATAAACAATAATCAGATTAGGGATGGATATACGACTGTGTGCATGGTTCAGAGGTGTGCAGTGCAGTTCACTAAAATATTTTGTGATAATATTACGTCCCTCCAAACGTTCGATTTTTGGAAGAACCTGTGCATAGAGAAGTTTTTAAAAAAGAACTAAAAGTGGACTCAAAATTGCCCAATCTGCTACTGCTAATAGCAAACAGTTATTTCTTGAACGGAAGCCGGCGTAATTCTAACCAATGATGGTCTTTTTTAGCTGTAGTGCTGTATATAGAGTGCTTCTGAATCATCGAGCCATCGATTGAATTTATACATTGCTTCTTTTACACTTTCTCTTGGTGTTGCTATGCTTTGATGTGCTCAATGCTCTTTTGAAAGGGTGCTCCAGGATTTAGCCGTAATTTGCGGTCTTCATTTAAAAAGATTATTAGTGAAATGTATCGTAACAAGCCACAGGATTGATTCTGAAGTTAAGTTAGACTAGGAAACTGTACCAGGAGCATCCCAACAACGTTGGCTTATTTTTGAAACCTCCTGACAGTACTAAAAATATGCTCTGACATCAAGTATTTCCTGTGACATTATAATTTATTTCCTGTGTTGCTTACATTCTCTAGATTAGTCTCGTGCGTAGGAGGTGAATTGGTACAGTGGGAGATTAATTCCTAACGGATTTGATCTCATTTTTGGTGTTTCAAAGAGATTATCCATAGGGTATAAAAATCTGAGCTTATTCAAATCCCTTCGTGTTTATCAAAATGTCGAATACATAGCTAACAGCCAAAAGATTTCAGGAATCTGAGATGAAACCCCTCGTACCTGCACAACGCGGCATGGAATACAAAGTATATTCGGTCACTTTTTGATGGGTTTCTGCAGATGGGACACAACGGTTTTGGAAACTGCTGACCATATCTTTGATATACATAGATGGCAAGATCCAGCTCAGCTTCAACAGATAACAGAATATTCTAAGGCGTTAGTGAATATTCTGGTCCTCCTGATCTGATCGATTCTGAGGGGCACAGAGTAGAATGAGGCAGTGGGCCAAATGCGATGAATTCTGTTCCTGGCCTCATAGAACCTACTATGGGAATTTGTTTCGGCCGCGTTGTGTCTTCGTCACTTGAAAATTTTATAGTCCTGCTATTTGGGTGTGATAGTGCTGCATAGTATTTAACCGATCTGAAATGTTTTAGTTTGGAAGTGTTTTGTCTCCCTCCCCGTCTAAAAATACTTCGGCTTGAATTTTTTTGGTCTTACAGCCATCTTGCAAGCTATTTTATCTGCATCTTCCTATTTTGTTAATGTCGTAACCAGATTGCATCAGAAAGAAATACTCTTTCTCACTTCTTCTTCTGTGATAGTTCCAAGGAATAGAGGGAAAGGGCATTGAGGCTACACACAATCTGCCCTACTCAACGGCTTCTCTCATTCACTGCCGATGACTATTTAGACTACCATGAGGGAAGCCATTTCGTAGGGCAGATTGTGTGTAGCTTCATCCGATGAGCTGTCATATCAATGAATCTTCATCCGTTCGAATGCATGGGGCAGATTGCTGTGGCGACCGGGGATGACGCAAGTGAGCGGATAAGCTGATTAGTTAGATTGAATGGAAAAGGGAAAGCCAACGCGGTAAATAATGTTCAGGAGTAAATCGGGATGAAATGAATTTGTATCTGTTGGAGAATTCTCAGCTGTTGAATTAGATTTGCTCAGAACTGGAGCATTGCTGAGGGCCGATTTCCCAGTCAGACACGGTGAAGGCCGGGCTAAATGTGAATTCTTAGTTGTACGGAATTTTTCGTAAGGAGTAGCGATGGCAGCTTTTAATGGCAGAGTCCTATTTTGTCATATTTGTCTCCGTTTTTAGTGGAGTCTAGGTGGAGTCTATGCAGATGGTAAGAAGAGTCTTTTATAGGTTGTATTTTCAGAGTAACTCACCGGGTGAATCAATTTGTGTGCCTCCAGTGCTGCTGTCGCCAGTACTTTCGCGACCGATTCGTTCAGTACATCCGACAACCACGAGCCCTTTGCCTATTCATGGGAGCGTCATGAATTTCCATGTGAGTTATTGGTGTTCTGCTGATTATGCTAGTAAATCTACCTCATTAACTCTGACAAATACAGTGATAAATGGGAGATATATGGCAGACTAAATGCCAGAAGGATATGTTTTGAGCTCTTTGCTCAACTTTGGGGATCGACTAAAATCCTTTCCTATCCTGGTGCAGTCGAAACCTGGTCGTCGATTCAGCAAAACTGCTCATGCATATGTACTTTCCTAATTTTGAAGTTGGAGAGAAGCTTGTTGAGCATGAAGAGCCGGTGAATGAAGAGTGCTCAGTACAAGCCGACAGTAAACAGTTAGCGTTTCCACCTTTTCATCTGCTTCACCACCTGCCTCTATTCTCACCCCAATTTTGCTCATATGGTTTTTATGTGTATTTGTGAACATATTCATGGTACCTTAAAACATAAAATCTCCGGCTCTGTTCGGTAAGACACTAAGATTTCCAAATAGCCTTTTGGAGAAACAAAGTATCGTCGTTTCGATTCTGAACGGGAATGGGAAAACAAAGTCCAACTGAAGCAATAGAGCATACCCAGGCTTTGTTGACGATCTCGTAAGGGTTTGGTTTGATACTATGACAAACTTTGATTCCTCAAGGGGCTATCCCAGAATCTGCTGCTTTTCCAAATAGATTGGAATTCATTTCCTTTATATATTTCGAAGGGGAAGTTGCGAGAAACAACTTAACTATGTTGTCTGGAAAAATGCATTCGATATTTCGAAAATCCCCACATCTATTTACAAGATCTACCTGTCTGTATGTAACAGAATCGTTACGCTGGGTGTTTCATAGAAGAATACGCATTTGAATAAGACAAGTGTATTTGGGTACGTGGCACCTACCGAAGGGAATCTTAATTTAAATCGAATTCGTTGCTTGTTAGCCCCTCTTGAGAATTAATCCTATGTAAGATTTCCCTCTGTATGCTAGAATGGTGTTCATCCTACTATGGACTTCACTATCCAATCACTTGTCATCTGACACCTGTTCTACCGCTGAACATCGAAATAACCCATTAACGTCTTCACTCGCCCTGTCCGAGCTAATGCGCTCCGGTGGATCGTCCAGGGACACGAGGCATAGCCACGTTCAGAAGTCTGATCATCGCTGGTGGCCGTCCTGGTGTTTGTTTGACGCCTTGAGGAATTCAGCCAGTAACCGCTTTGATCCAGCTGTCATCCCAAAAGTCGCAAGACTGCACGGCCCATGTGATCTTCGATCCCTTGGTGTATGCAACGGGTCCTGATCTCCGTTCGTTGACGGAGTCTGGAACATATGTTTCTCCTCTGCACGTGCGTGTATTAAGAAAACCCGACTATCTTCCTTTCGAAGCGCATTGGTGGTGCCGACTGCATTATCATCCTCTACAGTACACTGGTGATTATCCGCTCTT
>UZAF01016949.1:8600-18718 GCA_900617895.1 Haemonchus placei
CGCTGCCTCGGCACGCCGGCAAGCCGGCGGACTATGAAAGCAGCCACTCAGCCCAGAGACTTCTCACAACCAATGCTGCCGGTCAGACTTCTGGACGAAAGCTGTTATCGAAAGGATGCCCGCGTGTTTAACGAGAGAGGATGCTCTATTGGGAGCCCGCTCAAAGGAAGTAATTATCGACGGGACAACAAAAGCAGGCGATAAATCCGCATAAATCGGAAATTGATTGGGAGCGGCGAAAGTGCACTGCCTAATTATAGTCGTTATGCTGTACCGCTACGCATTTTGCTGACTTCTCGCGACGCGCAAATTCGTGTGCAACGTTGACCTTACATAATTTTGTTCAATGTATCGTAAGTTGGACCCTGAACAGCCATTCTTACAACTTTTCCGCTTTAGCGCCAATTCCTGATGGGGATATCTGAATTCTCAAGAGCGCTGCCTCATATCTGCGCTCATGAAAGGCTAAGAAACTCGTGACATCTACAACTATCTATCAGCAAGAGTCCCCTCTGTTTCTGTAGTTGATACCTTTTGAGGAAGAGTCGTGTCCTCCACGAATGCGAAAATGTAGCAGTATCAGTGTGAGGGCCCAGTTTACAGGACGGCTCATAGAGAACCCCAATCAAAGCAAGCATGTCTGGTAGCTGCAAAGGGCTGATAATGGGCATCACCTGAAAGTTGTTTGTAAAATCTTCGCTCAAGTTCAGGATCAAGCTTCACCAAAGCTAAAAGCCACCAGGCGAAGCATGACAGTCACATCAAATGAATGGCTATAGCAGTGACGAAGTCCGTCCTGTCGTCTGTCGACAGGATCAGTGATCGCACAGTTGCTGTATAGGATAAACAACAGATTAGACAATAATAACCTGTACGCTTCACCAACAATAACTCTCAAGAATGTGGGAATAGGTTCCGTCTGAGCTTGACAGTGCTGCTAAATCATTTCCTTGCAGTGCCTGCCTCGCAGAACAAGAGACTTGGAGCTCTGAAGGAATTCGAACGGCAGTGAATCAAGTGCTCATGAAAAAACTGTCATTTTTCACTGCTAAGAATATCAAGGGACATCGTTGCGAAGAGTATGTTCCGCATCATAGTCCTATCATAGCACGCATGAATCGAATGAAAGCTGGTCCCCTTTAACCACAGAAACCAGTTCGAGGTCATTCCACACTACATTAAAAACACTGTTGAGGTGAGGGGTGGGTCTGGAGGTGACGAAGCAGTGTGGTCGTGGTGGTTCAATAGTTTGTCAAGCAGAAGACAAACGCAAACAAGCACAAAAAACAAGTTTTGGAACGCCTAGCTCACTACAAGATTTGCAAGAAGATTGTCGAGGCAGCCATAGAGAAGGGAACAGAACATGGGAGTGAGTGGACGCCTTGAACCAAAGGATCGACGATTGAAAAGGAGAAAAATAGGTTCTGGCTGCTCAAAGTCGGCACCAAGTAATCGAGATGTCGCGGTAATCAGAGCCATAGAAAACAGCGGCGGGCATCCTCAGAAAGCCAGCCGAGGTCGGGCGCCTGCGACAAGAATACATTGTTGAGTTGCCGAAGCTGAAATTAATCTGTGAGACGGAGAAGGTGGTGGTTGGAGGGTAACTGGTCTGGATTGCTAAGTATTCAGGCATGAAAGCGCTCGTTCTGCCCCGAAACAGGCGGCTCACCTGATTCCCAAAAACTGTGACTGCTGGAGGAGTGTGCTAGATGCCTGGATAGGCAAAATTATTGTCTCTATCTTCAGAGAGAAGGGTGACGCGATAGAGTGGTTTGTCTAACTGCTTTAATCAGAAGGACTGCACATACCATGAAACTGTCAAAGCAGCTAGTGAACACAGAATAAGGAAGTTTGTCTTAATCTCTTGGAGTAATTCGGCTTATGCCAGGAAGTGTTACTGATATCAGCTTAATGGCCAGAGAAGTAGTGGAGAAGTATCGAGCGAGCGTAGATCCTGCTACCTAGCCTTTCGTGATCTGAAGAAAGCGTCCGACCGCACATGGCGACCACTATTCTGGAAAGCGCCGAGACGTCTAGAAAATCTCGTCTCCTTCGACATGAATATGTACGAACCATACATAACGAAGCAAGAAAGTCGTACTTATTACTTATGCCTAGCAAAAGCAATAGAAGAAGGCGAAGACGAAAACCAAGAATAAAGAATAAACGAAGTAATACAATTCTCAAAGGACAACGTATATTTCCCACCGTATGCTTGATTCTGTTTTTGTGGAACCGCGTGCTACTCACCTCTTCATATCCCTTTGTCAGTATAGGCTTCCTTATAGCGGGCAGATCGACTTTCATCCCCATAAAAACTTCATAATATCGAAATGGATGCAAGGATAGGTACTCTGCCACACCGAGAATGAAGTTGACGGCACCGAATTTTTCACTGATGTTCTCAGATTTAAAGGCGATCAGGTCCCGGTTATAGAAGACATTTCGGCTTTACGAACGCTGCTCAATCTGAATCATAGCGAAGTTCTCAGCAGAACAACAAGTGGTCCTGTAGCTGCATCACCTTGGTACTAACGATGTTCGTTTACTTACCGCGGAGGATCTGACTACTTTCAAGTGAGCAGGAATCATTTTTGCACTAAAGTCCAGGTGGTTATCAAGATCACTTGTGCTTCACCAACTTCGCGCCTTCCTTTACGCGTAGTTGTTGTCTTAGGTGTCGTAGTCGTCGTAGAGAGCATGCCTTGATTTGAGGTTTCGGCGCTTCTCCCAGATGACCTCTCAGCCTACGAGAGCTTCCCATTCCCATGAGCAACTTACCAATGAGAACGTGGACTTGAGGCAGGGATAAAGGTCTGGGGAACACCCTACTTTTATTTGTTCCGTAGAGCATTGTGGCCGTTATGAAACCCATTTCGCTGTCATGAAAATGTTTGTAGAAGATTGCCTTTCTGAAGGATCGTGAGCAACGTTTCATTTACGAATGTAATAGTAGGAAAAAGTTCAAACATTTGTTGAAAACCCAACGTAATGTGCAGAATTCCCGATAAGAAAAATATCGTAATGATGAGCAGATCATGCATGGCTTACTGTAGAGTACCTATTACTTTTTGAACTACTGGGACATTGCCTGGGTGAATAAGAGGAGCAGATCTTCAGTGGCGAAGTATGTATTTGAGTTTATGATTTTTGAATTCGCTGAATTTTCTTTTCGTTTTTGTGAAAATCCAAGCGAGGTAATGTTTTGCAAACATTCACAAAATTGGCAAAAAGAACCCCATGCGATTGCTTTGCTTTTAGTACGAACGAAAAGTGCAAGATCGCAAAACTTGCCATCAAGCAGATTGTCATAGCTCACCTAGTTGCCCTTGTGGGCTCCTTGCAAGCCACTCACAAAAAGAATGGAAGCTCCCACAGACTAACCGTACAAGCGATGAATTCCACTAATTTTCCCAACGGTTCAGTAGCAGATTTTGGCTTGCTCTCAAAAGCCATCGACAAAAAATAGTTCAACGTTTTCGGAGCAGGTAAAGACAACAAATACCAAATCCAACAGCCATCCACTTCGACCAAAGAAAAGCCCGAGGCTGGTCGAGCACAAGTAGTCTTCGTAGCCCCATTAGGATCTTATTGCCAGAATAATTCCGCCGATTCTGTAGACACTCACATCAGTTGCAAATGATCGAATAACGAAGGATAAAGGTTGGAGAATGCTCGTTACTTCTGCAGTGCTTTTAGTTGTCGACTGTAAACAACGCTATTATTTAGGGTGGGGTAGCATGCGAAAAGCTAATTGTCGATCGTGAAGAGCTCTACGGGACTCCGTCACGGATTCTCCGGATTTTTTGCGAAAACTTTTCTTTTCTGCTAGTGGAGACTGTTGCCAGTACTCAGCGTCAATCTTATAATGAGAGCTAATCATTTGAGTGATTGCTGTTTGTTCCTGTTGTTTTTTAGGGTTCAGCTTTGGCTTTGGTTTTGCTCCTTTTTGCATTTTTGAGGATTTTAAGCGGTCTCTAGCCGAGTCGATCCCGTGGTCATACATGGGGTAGTGACGTTTTCTGCTACTGCCGCTACTCCACTTCGCTGGGCAATACTTATGGAGGGCAACATGTTACATTTGCATATAAACAGCTCGTCCAAATACCACTTTCATACAACTCCTGTCTCACATTCTCGTTCACTCCCTGAGTTTACTTCTTTTTCAAAGTTTTATATTTTTCTCAATACGACGATTTCCGCGTTTTCTTTGCCAATTTTGCACTATTCTAGTCAATCACTCCCATCACTCGTCCAAAACTATTAAAACATAAGAATTATAGAAACCCCAAGATAATCGTGATCTGTGCCTTTAAAAGGTTGGAGCTCAAAACTCAAACCGAACATCAGCTCCGAAGTTTAAAGTTTTTGGCCTTAATCAATCCCGTCTGAGGGATACGTCTCTGCACTTCACATCCATTCAGAATTGTAGGTCGTTATGGGCCTAATTTTGTAATAATGGGAATGTTTGTAGAAGATTGCTTTTCTTGAAGGTAGCGACAACGGTTTCATTCACGAAAACAAAAAACGATGAAGCACATATTGGAGCAACGACACAACGTGTCGCCTCCGAAACCGTTTGAATTATCGCCCATTAAACTGTTTCAGAACGCTGTCTGGTAATGGGAAAGGCAAGAAGAACTGGGTAATGATTTTTATATTTTTAGAACGCTTTCTTTTTTGTTCTAACGTCGTGAGCGCTCTAAGGTCAACCTTCTACGAACATATTCATGTTTGTCAAACTGCTTCCATAACGGTCGCATCGCTCACTGAACGAATAAAAGGGGGCCAAATTTGCCGAGGTAGAGAATCCCCATGCTTCGTCTAGTTGTCTTTGTCAGCATCGTCATTCTTTCTTTGGTGAGTTCCTGAGAGGGTGGTAAACGCTCTCGCGGGACAGTTATTAGGAGAAGCCGTAAGACGCATGTAGATAAAAAAGGTTTCTAAAGTATGAAAGGAGTTTCCTCCGTGGTTCAGGCTTGTCACCCACAGCCAAGTCCAACAAGTCCATGTCCGGAAGATACTAGTCCGGAAGATACGACTGAACTCCCAGTCAAAGTAAAAAGCCCACAGACGCAGGCACAAGTCATCATAGAAACATATCAGGACTTCGATGAAAAAAAGACTTCTATTTATCTGAAGGCAATCAGATCGTTGGTAAGTGATGGTATACTGGTAGAGAGCCAGGTGAGGTGGCTACTTAGTTGCATCTCTTCCTACTGCACTACTTTCCAAGACGATGTTAATGACATTGCTAAGAACGCTGTTATTCAGGCTGAGCTGCACGCGAGAAGATTCCACGCCAACCAAAGATTCGATGCGGAACCAATGAATATCGATGGGAAATTTGCTGTCGTCTTTACCATATATGATGTGGAGTGCAGTGAGGTATACACCGTAGCGTTTGCACACCCATTGTCATAGCCAATGCCATTAATTCTAGCCAGAATGTAAAAGGATCACCTTGAGAGGGGTATACGGAGGTAAGGGAGACGGATATTAGGAACGATTTTGGGTAATCGATTTGCCGCACGCGGCTGTCGCGAACCGCTCATTAGCCATTGTTACAGCTCTAGCGTTCTTCATGCAGCTCAATCCATATGCGATCATTATTTTATGCATAATTCTACTATTAGTACTTTTGTTTTTGTATTACTTANCTCCTGCTACATTCCTTCGCGCGCGACGCCCCTCTCACCGCGACGCGACCATTTCGTTCCTAACGCACCACACCGCGGAGGTAAGTATACGGAGGTAGCCAGGGCAAATGTGGCTGAGTGTGACACCGACTACCCAAATAGCGTGCCCTATTGAAGGGACAGTTGACATAAAAACCCTTTATAATCTGTGTCTCCCTCGTACACCATATGTGTCGTTGTCAGGGTGGAAAACGGTTTAGATAGGGCGTTATTAAGACTTAAACATTGTCCCGTGTGTACGTGCGGACGAGTTTCAACTGCATTGTGCAGACTGCACTATTCACAGAGGAGCCTATGCTAGACAGTTCAAACCATTTGTCATAGCCCACACCAACACTGAAAGTCAATTCTGGATAGTTTCAGCTTGATGTAGTCAGCTCTTGGCGCAATTGTAACAAATGAATATCCGAATATCCTTTACCCAAGTGTTCCCGTCACGGTGATCTCGTACAACTCCTATTTCTACTACTTTTAGATGACCTTGTTTTTCGCAAAATCGGCGCATTTTCTAGTTTCCTTTACCACCGATGCACTTTTCTTAACCAATGGCCTTTTTTGGGAACTTTACAAGGTTGCCACTGAAAAAATGGATATTGTAGGAGAAGGAAAAGCATGTAATTCCAAAAATTTTGTTGAATTAATGGGTGTATTTTCCATTTCCAAAAATTCTACTGCCTAAAAATATGGTCTTTCAGTTGAAAGAATTCATCTCGACGGTGGAAGGGCTATCAGAGCGGACAAAGAAAGTCACAATCAAATGCGGCGGCAGTACAACAATTCTGTAGCTGCCCAATTAAAAAATCTCAGTGGAATAAATAGTATCAAACATTCAAGCGTATATTCCAAAACATCAATTCGAAGGTTTGGAGACACTCTGAGGCGTATGTGACCTATACATTGACTTGTAATATCAACCACTGTACAATCGGTGCTGTAATCCTTCCAAACGAATCGCCAATCAGCCGACCCCAGAGGGATGGAAGGCTCGGTTGGTCGGATGGAAAGCCAGTAATCTAGAAGGATTTTAAAATCTTGGAATCTTTTAAATTCTTCTTCTTCTAGTCTGTGCCGATCATTCAAAAGCTGACCTCGAACATGGGACCAACTGTATACTACGTAATATACTTGTGGACGAGGGAAGAAGGTGGTGGGGCTGACATAATTTCAAAAGCAGAGAAGTTCCAAGACAACATTTCAGGATGAATTTCCGCAGTAGGAGGGTCCATGCTTTTTTCAATGTTTTTAGAGCTATCGAACGACTGGGAAGGTTCTGCTGGTCAAAATTGAAGACTGAGTAAGGGGCGGCGTCGGTGCACAACACTTCTCTTCCTATCGCACGATAAGTCTTTAGATCCTTTGAAAGCTCCGAATAAGTGGGAAAAGCGTAGTTACAAAGGCTGTTGTTGTTTATGAATTGTCCATGACTCGAATTTTTGAACGAAGCCCCAGATTGGTCTCAAGCCAATCGACTTCCATGTTCAAATTGCCGAAGGATGCTTTAGGCTTGTTTCGAGCACCAACACTTTACTGTTTTTCAGTAAAGGGGTAATTTTGCTGGAGTTGATCCTCTTTCCGGGATGCGCCACCGCCTTCGATATATTCGTAATAGCGTTTCGAATGCCAATGTGACCTGTACAATGACTTGCGGTGGCCAACCTATTACAAGTCGGGGCTTACATTCTCCCAGACGAGTCTGGTACCAATCGGCTTTGGAGGAATGTAAGGCTTAGTTGGCTCAGGAGGATGCCGATCCGGGATCCGATTCCCCCATATGTGTAAATGGTATTGCGCCTTTACCACTATACCACCTCCGTCCACAACTATTATACTTCCTATTAGCTCCCAGTAAGTAATGCCAGTCAAGTCATGGCTCTCTGTGAGTCATGTCCTTTTCTTCCAACACAAGGATATCCGTCGAAAAGACATTCAGAAAGTCGATCCGGTTCCTAGCTGGATTTCTACTGAAATATGTATAAGCTCAGTTATTAAACTGCTGAATTGTGACTATTTTATGAAGAAAAAACAAGCAAAAAAAATGGTTTTTTCAAACTTAACTTGTTCCTCTGCCGGGTTATGCGCTGGATAATCTCCTTCGTGGATGAAGTTAAGTAATAACTTCCGTCGACCATGCTTTTGTATGCCGCCCAGTTTTCCCAGGTCCTGTGTCGCTTGTTGGTCGCTGGGTAGATTCCCGAGTTCTACAGGTCTTTCTCCATCGCTAAACAATCCCCTCTGAACAATCTGGTCATCGGAAACGGGTATGAGAAGTCGTGAGTCTTGGCTTGGGCTAGGTCTCTGACATGAGCTAAGTTCATGTTCAAAAATCTCTGTACTTTTGAGGTAAAACCAGCAAAATAGCGCACTTTGCATTGATAATTGGCTGCGAAAACATTACTTACTATTCATTAGGCAATGATTAGTGCAAGAGCTTTTCCTTTCTGAGAGCCAATTTTTCGATTTTTTTCTTCGACTTGTTACTAGTTTCCTATTTTGTACCTTGTAAATTGGCTCTGAAAGTGCTGCCAAGTAGAAACAGCTTTTCTCGGAAACTTTGCTTGTCATTTCAAAGAAAATAGGCTTATTGTTGGCTAAGGACATAGGCGAATAGGAGAAAAAACCGTCGATTTCAAAGAATTGCAACAAGTTCAAAGTCGCTGCTATGGCATTGACTTGGAAGCCCCTAGCGGCATGGAAAAAACCTTTCATTGCTGTCTATTGGGTCTGGGCACTTACTTTGTGTCTAATTCCGATCCAAATATGATGCCCAATTGCAAATCTGATTCCCATGGTGATTTAGTAGTAGCGTTTCCTACTACTGCATCTCCTTTACCTCATTAACTACATAAAGGGCAACTAGTTAATCTCAACTCTGATGTCTATTTCAGGTATATGCGGTGTTTGATCGTCTGTGGCTCAGGACTGGATGACTTACTCCAGCGCAAAGACCTCGTGACATACCAACTTCCAGAACCGACCATATCTTCAAAGAACGTTCTATGAGACACAATGGGTGCCCTGGGAATTTGAACCCATTTCTCAGTAACGGGTGAAAGTCAACTAATCACCCCTTGAATCCCACTTTATCAGTGTATCCTTCCCCAGAGGCCTAGAATATAACGGGTTCCCAGAGCTTCCGGAACGAACGTCTTCAACTCGGGTGATGTTTAGTGATAACCTACATCTCCCGAATGTACTTTAGCATAAGTCTATGTAAATACATGGGACTTGAGGCTGAGAGGTCTGAATTATTCAGTTTTCCCTCTTATTTATTTTTATTTTTGAACTGATCGCCGTCAGGGAGATCTCTGATCTATTCCCGTCAATCCAGGCGCACCTTTCGGGAAGACGTGGTTGATTCATCGACTTTCCGTCAGAGTTCGATTTCTTTTTCGTTTCTCATTTTAATTCTCCTTTATCGGCTCCCTTTTTTATTTCCATGAAGACTTAATTTCGTTTCCTAATCAGAGAGCTAGCCGTCAACTTTTTTATACTAATCTCAGTGCCTTCATGTTAATGAGGAGTAGACAGTGAAGTGGATCACAGCTTCCTTTCGTGCCCTAAGCTACAATTCTTCTTCTCAAATACTTTGTCAAAATCATTTATTTGTTTTTCTTCTTTATTTATTTCTCGGTATGCATGGGAGATTGCTACAAATTCATGTAACTGGTACAATATAATATTGAAGAATAAACAAGTAAATAGGTTAAAAAGTAGAACTCAGATATGATTGGTATTATATGGTACGGATGATCCTTACTGAATTCGAAACATCAGATCAGTCTAACTTTGAAACCATCTTAGCTTTCGGATACGGAATCAGACTTTCCCAGTGTATTAATAAACAGAGGCGCGCACGATGGTGAGAGAGGCTCTACTTCATAATATCGCTCGTAATTGCAAAAAATACGAATTAGTGTTATATTGTTAATTTGAGGGGTAGTGTAGTGGCAAGTGGCGCACAATCACGCACACATGGTCCGAGGATCATTTCTTGGGTTGATGCTCGCCTAGGTTAGCGAAGCCTTCCATCTCTTCAGGGTAGGTCAATTGCTACCACTATTGTCTGGGAGGATTAATGCACTGAATTGTACATTGGCTGGCCACCGCGAGTCATAGGCCACGTTCGCATTCATTATGCCTCTACGATTCTGAATGAAAGTCAAACTGGGGCGCGTACCAAAATGGGAATGATTAAAAGCACAGTTCACGATAATTTTGGGTAATCCAGACTATGATGAAAAATGGAAGACAAGATCGAAAATAATGCGACTGAGATGAAGAAACTGGTGCACCGGTGTTTCCAAAGTGGAAAAGGCTCCGAAAAACCGATAAAAAGGGGGCTGGACGAGAGTGATACCAGAAAAATTAAGAAGCGTGGCGTCCGGGCGAGCTAAACAGTGTGTTTCACTGCACGCGTGT
>UZAF01016949.1:40203-59198 GCA_900617895.1 Haemonchus placei
TTTCGTCGAATACTTCTTTCTTTTTTCCCTTTCCACTTTTGTCACTCCCTCTTTGTATGNAGCATTACTCTTTTTTTTACTCTTTCACTCATTTTGGCTACTTTCTTTTTTCTCTTTCTTTCCTAATTCCTTTTACATCTATCGTTTTCTTACTATGTCCTTTGTTCTCAATTGGTTGATTTTGGAAAGGACCTTTCATTTGTTTGAGGATATCCCTGGTATGTACTTTTGCTCTTGATCCTTTCTGTTTGTGGCTTTTCCCCTTCTTTCTCCGAATTCCTTCCTATTTTCCCTTTCCCTCTTCTTTTGCAATTTTCCTTTGTACATGATGTTTTGTTTCTTTTACTGACCTGTCATCCTTTTTTTCCTTTTTTTACTTTTGTATTTCTTTCGTGAGCTTCTTTTTTTTCAAACTCTCTGCTGTTCTGATTTGAATGAATTTGTTTTTCAAGAATATTTTGCTTGGATTTCCTTCCGTCTTGACACACCTTATTTTTTATTTAGCTATTTACTCATACTGTTTATTGTTATTATTTATTTATTTTTTCTCCCTTTCTTTTTTTGCTCATTCTTTCTTTTTTAGACGCCTTCTTTCTTACCTTATTCCTTTCATACCTTTTTTCGTCGAATACTTCTTTCTTTTTTCCCTTTCCACTTCTCCCTCTTTGTATGATTCCCTTATTTGTCCCATACTGATTGGGCTCGCTATTCCCTGTAGGCGTCTTTGTGCTTTCTTCCTTCGTTACCTTATTCATTTCTTCTCTCTTTGTTTGCTTTGTCTTTTTTTTTGTTTTTCATTCTTTGTTCTGCCTAATCATCTGAAAAGCTAGGGAAGAGCTTCTGCGAATTCGGTTTCGTATGCTGTAAACTAAATTAGGTGCAGCAAAGGGGGAAGTCAAGTATCTGCAGTAAGATCCAAAAGGGTTACCTAAATCGTCCGTAATTCACTGTTGGTTAGTTACTCGGTACTCTTCTCTCCTGTGCAAGTACATTCAATTCGGAATAATGGCAGGTAAAGCTGCTACCAACTTGATTCAAGAACTAGGTTTATCTAAATTAGATTTTTTTTAAATTCCTCCTTATTCTTCAGATTCCTTTTTTCTCTCGGTATCGGTTATCTCTAGGCGGATGTTCTCGGATAAATGTTCCACACTGACTTGAATTGTTTCGAATCTCATAACTCGTTGCCTAGGCAGATGGCACTTATATTCAATTACAACCCTTTACGGGAGTTGAGTGCGCGGCACATTCCAGGACAAATTGAGCATATAAGGGTTGGCTCATAGACATATGAGCGAATAGACCTTGTATTTTAGATATCTTTTTTATTTTCTAATAAGTACGATCTCTCTTGGACCACCCACGGAAAAGCATCCATCGAGGTACCAGATGGATGACAAATAGCTTCGCTTTGCTGACTTAAGGCCATTTATCAAGTGCAACATCCATTCCCACACTTTTCCATATTTATAATAATCGCCAAGTACGATATCGAATCTGTAGGATCCCATCCACACGTGCTTAATCCTTCAGGTGAGCAGGTGGATCGATTTAAGTATACGATGTATAGGATTATAGAATACTTTTCATTAAAATTCCTTATAATCATAGCCGAGTTCGGGTGGTTTTACATGGTACCGCTANCTAGACCTTAAGATAAGCATGCTTACCATTGTTACCGCTGGATACGGTTTGGAAATCACGCAGTAAGGGTCCAAAGTCTGCCAGTTCCGCCCTTTCTTCAAGACTAATGGGTGGAGTGCTAGAGTTGACGGAGGCTGAGGTTTAGTAGTGTTAAAATACACGCTATCGCACGCATAGTCTTCAAAATCCTATCCCGGAACGATACCCGCCTCCTTTCCTTCCCAAGTACGCCAATTTGTATACTTGCCAGTTATTGATTTGTATACTTGTATTCATGCAAATATAAAGACCTAGTACAAAAGAACGTCCCTTCCTTTTGGGATGGACTAGTTGAGACCAGGCTCGTCTGTAAGGGTCAAAACACTGACTTGTACATCGCGGAGGCCTTGCAATTCCCTGCATAGACCACATATCCACTTCACTGCAGTTCTGGATGGAATATAAGACGGTGTCAGGACCCAAAGTACGATTGAACAAGCCTAAAAGACTACATGCGTCTCGATAGCTAACATATTTCCTACTTGTTGAAGAAAAATAGTATTTTCCGATGATATGTGTTGACTCAGCATGGCCGTTCCCATGAGATGAAATGGATTTCACGTATTCTAGCAAACTCATTACAAATAATTCATTCGTTAATGAGCAAGAGGTGTTACCGATCTTTTTTTTCCATTCGACGACGGCCTTGTTCATGCATTTCTAAACTTTAATTTTCAAAAGTAGTTCATATAGAATTCATTGAATTCGAGATAATTTTCTATGGAGCTATTTGCTGGGCGTAGCCGAACGCCTCTTTGTGGCCGGCTCCACCCCTCAATGTGGGTTATTTCGGTTTCCGTCATCGTTGCAGCTAAGAATACTGAATTGGCTTGTCTTCTGTTGAGCCTAGTCGAATACTTCGCCAATTATTGCAGTTTTAACATTTTGATTTGACGATTTCCTAGGTTTTTCTGCGATTTTGCATGATTTTGCTGATACTCGAGATTACGCCGTGCACTTGACCTTCTTCCTGAATCAAAAAATGATCTGGATTCTCGTTGAGTTCAACCAATGGCTTGCGATTGTGGCCCAGAGCACATTCTAGATCAGGAGACGTCAGAAGACTGGCTTCCGGGACAGACTCCTTGTTACTTAGCTGGTTAATCGGATTAAGTGATGTTCGTTGACCTACATAGGTGATCACACTTCGGGAATGCAGAAAATGAGTGGACGAGTTGTCTCGCACACCTCTATAGATCACCGGTTGAATCGTTCTGCTTTTAGCCTTAGTTTACCCAAAAATTTTCATGTGATTATTAAGAATTATATAGGCGTTTCAGATGCTCAAATAGTCTCGACAGTACAGGTGCCAAGCGAATGCATGGCGTAATCCAGACAGCCTATCTGTGACTTCCCATTCCTGCTTTCTTTGTGTGACGTTTCCCAGTGCATCATCGATGGCAGAATTTGCTACATAGCCAGTCAAAGCTAAGCATTCCCGAAACATCTACTCAATGGGCTGTGAGTGCCGTCCCGGAAGTTCCATTTTCAGGCGGCCAGTTTCTGAGAATGGCTCGCTGCCAGCATTTCTCGAATGCAATTAGCTGCTAGACGCCGGGTTTTCTACGCTCCATGTAGCATGACTGGGTTGTTAGCTCACCATGGGTCTGTCAAAGACGATTACCCTAGAATTCATGAACGAAGCACTCGAATTAGAAAGCATTTGAAGCACCCAGGCAAGACAAGTCACCCCCACTGATGCGTAACTCGTCCACTTGTTCGCTGTGGACGAGTTTTTACATTCCAGTTTCGAGCATAAATTTCTTTTTGCCGTTATTTTTACTCACTACAATGCTATTTAATGAGCTTGGTGGTCCTACTATGGGACCCAGCTATTGTCGGCTTTGTAGGGGTGACGTACTAAGTGACATTAACTGCTTCGTATTATTCTTTGGCTAATTTATTTTCACAATCAGACTCAAAGTTTATACTCGATCAATATTCTTATTTTGTTATATCAAACTCTCTTACTTTTTATTTCCTCCATTTTTGCAAAAAAAAAAATTGGCCGATCGCTGTTTTCATGATGAGCCCGATTATTAGCCAACTCGCGGTATGAGAGAAAGCTTGAAAGTCGGACCGAAGCTCCCAAAAATTTACATATTCGCGTTCCTTTTCTGATGGTCAGGGATGTGAACTGAAAAGAAGGGCTGCTTAGGTCTTTGACGTCGGCGAAAATCAAATCAACTTCACCGAAAAAGCGAACCATCAGTTTGAAGTCGGCTGTTCGTTGGGGAAATTTCAAAAGTATCGACTGCTGACGTGCACGTCGTCCAGCTTCGCCAGTACCAATGCTGCTGAATGACCATTGAAGTAGCTGCAAGTGCGTGGCTCATCTCGTCGATATTGTTCAGTTGATCAAAGTCGCCATAATGAGCCGACTGTTTAACTCGTAAATCAACTGATAGGGGCTTAAAGCACTTTCCAATGATTCTCTGTTATTAAATGGTAGTCGAATACCTGGCGTACTCTGAAGAGGTTCGACACCATGAATTTAAATTGGCAACAGAGTCAACAATGGAGCACATACGTTGAAATTTCAAACCGTGGCGACAGTGGATGACAAGTTCTGGCGTTTATAGCTCATTATAGCCAGCCCTTTAGTGTTTACACACGACCAGAAACTCGTCCAAATACCCCCTTTAAACCGTTTCCTACGCTAATCTCGCTGATCCACTGCCTACAAAAAGCCTTATATTATGCGGATTCTGCGATTTTCACGCTTTTTTTCGTCACTGTTGCACTATTCACCACCATCACTCTTGTTGTTCTGGGCGGAGTGGGCACCCTAAAATTATCGTGTACCATGCCTTCAATCATTTCTGGTGTTTGATGCATAGCGATGCTGCCAATCATATAATCGCATTTACTAAGTCAAGTTCGTCGACGTGGGAAGCCAAGGGGGCGGTATAGACGTCACAAATGTAGCCTTCGCATGATTTCCGGATTTATTTTGATCATTCCCATAACATCATTTTTGTTTGCCACATATTTAGAGGGTCTAATCTCAGATAACTGTGTTCTCCTTCTTGGAACTATGTAGCTCTCGATAATGCAATGACTTTTTGTTTTCTGTGAATTAGTTCGAACATCTCGGCTTTGTCGAGTGCTAATTTTCCATTCAATCTAATTCTCCGACCTGACTGCTGCGGTCTGCTTTGTTTGGAGCTCATCCCTCGGAAATCGAGGACCCGTTTTGCGCCATGATTCACCTCTTTGCAGTCCGGGAGGGAAAAAGGTTGGGAGGATGGTCGTTATGTGGTTCTATTGCGACAGCGAATGCTTTCAGCAGTTTGGTCATCCTCAAAGACCAAGATCTGTGTGATCTCATACCTGTCCGAACCCAATTTGGCCGAGTAGGTTTGCGGTCCCGATGAAGCGCCAATTCTGAGCTAGTTGTCTCGTCGCGCCAAAGTGCTAGTTTGTTGCCTTACATGATTGTGCTCTGCATGTCGCTTGAGCAGCTTGCCCCTGGGACAACCGATAGCCACCCAAATAGGGAGCCGTGTTTGTACAAGTGGGAGACGAGGGGTACGTATTGGATAACATTCAATAAATCTTCAGGTCTTTCCGTTGTTTATCTGTAATGCGTACCCCTTTTATCCGCCGTTGTTTTGTGAAATTCAGATAGGTATAAGGGCCTTATCGGCCTTATTTTGTAGAAAAGTTCAAGGAAATCGCTGTGACAAAGCAGTTTTTCCTCACGACAGGAATGACCGTATGTGAAAAGTCGTTGATTCTAACAATTACTTTGAAAGACTAAATTCTGAGCACAAACTCGAATGGGTGTTGGTAATAGCCTTAAAGGAGTTTCAGCAGTGGAGTGACCGAATTCGAACTCATGAAGAAGTACTTGTTGAGTAT
Organism: Haemonchus placei; assembly: GCA_900617895.1. Lineage (NCBI taxonomy): Eukaryota > Metazoa > Nematoda > Chromadorea > Rhabditida > Trichostrongylidae > Haemonchus > Haemonchus placei. Next base: position 45,751 of record UZAF01016949.1, read on the forward strand.
AGGGAGACGGTTTGGCCAGTATCGCCATTACCGAGTAATGTAAGCAAGGAAAAGGTGGCCATACATATTTGTTATGTTTACGTGTACGTGTAAGTAATGCCCTTACATAGGAACTCCATGGGAGCTTCACAAAATTCCTAGAAAAATCTGGACTATATAAGGGAATTTTCGGCAGAGACCTATTCGGCGACAAGTTCCCTACTTATTTTTATTGTATTATTCACTATTATATCATTATCGAATTGAATATTATACTCAAATACGTAAGTTCAAAAAGTCTGACTCAGTGACTTAATCACATTCTGGCTGTTCTCTTTTTTTCGGTAATTCCCAGTGACACCTCCCTCTTTTCTCATTTCTGATGGAATTCTCGTGCTCAGAACTTTGTATTCTACTTGGAATTAATCAGACCTTAGCCAAGGAAATAGTGGGATCCCTCTTAAATGTTGCTTTCTGTTATTAGGGAGAAACGGGCATTGTAATTGTTTGGATTGTGTTTACTGTAGGAGGCAAATCTCCTTATTCCTCCTACTCCATGCTCTGAGAAAGAATTTTCACAGTTACAGGTTAGAAGCTACGTTTGGAGCAACGTCAACTGAAAGTTAGTATTGATAATCATTGATAGTAATCACCAATGTTAATTACTATTAAAAGTATTAAGGAGTAGTATATGAGCTGAATGTTTTTGATGTTGGTCCAACTATGAGTCTGGGATCCGCCCCGCGTTCAACTTCCATCCAGAATCGTGGTAGCGTTTGAATGCTTTTGCGGCTTATGTAATGACGTGCGGGCCACAGCCGGTGTGCAAGGTAGTGCTTCTATCCTCCCGAATGAGTCTGATACCAATTAGCTGACATCGGAGAGATAGAAGGCTTGGCTGACAGAGCTTACGATCTGGGATTCAATCCCTGGTCCGGGAGCGTGGTTTTGGGTCTTTCCGTGCGACACTTCCTCACGTCTGCCCAGTGTTATTCCCTTTTGTTATCGAATATGAGACATATCTCATGATTTAATGGCACTAACATAGTAAAAAATGAGCGCTTCAAAGAATCCAATTCACTTCCAGCTTGCACCACGCTGCTTGCTCCCTTTCAAGCCTTTTCTGGATAATTTCCGTTGGCACCTCTCATTTTCCTATTCCTGAATAATGAAACGCTGAAGCTCAAACTTTATCTTGCACTTGCCTCGTCTTTACGCTACCGCTTTGGAATGTCCTCAAATTTGATGGTCTCGTCAAGTCGAATAGTAGCTCGCGAGTCTATTAATTGTCATTTTCTGTCATCATATTTACTCAATAAGTTCCGTATCAGTTTTGGACCTGTTGCAAACCGATATCGATAATTTCAATCGATATCGATTGAAACATTATCGACGTCGAGTGAAACTATCAGTGGAACACTTCTATGACTGATGCACTTTCCTTATGTAGACGTACTGTAGCGCTCAAAAGTATTCGGCAAAATGCTTCTTCAGTTATAATTTTCAGTCGTAACTCCTTTCCTACTGGATCTATTCATGCGAAATTTCTATATTTGGAGCGTGAGTGTATTGTGAATATTTACCACTGTCAACCTGCAATCTGATCAGTTCCAGTTATCCAAAGGGGCATAAACAAAAATCAACTGGAAATACGAATGATGTTCCTTTTAGGAGTCCTTTCCTTTTTGCCATGTCTTAAGTGTACGAGCACTAATGTCGAACCTAGAAAAGAAGAAAAACGTACTCAAGGTCGGAATAACTGCAGACGTCACAAACTTGCTTTCAGCACAGCCTACAAACGCCTCTCCATTAGTAGGTGGATATGGCTGTTTTGCAGTCAAGTAGTGTTGACAGTGTAAAATATGCTTCAGCTGAACATATCAAAATTTCATGTGATTTGCTCCACTGGAATAAAGTTACGGCAAGTTAAAGTTGGCTGAATACTTTTGAGCGCTACTGTATGATATAGCGGACCATTCGGAACAGCATGGTCCGCCAAAAAGGCCCTCACCACATTCTTGAACCTGTTTAGCAACGAGAGACTTGCTCTTTGTAACCTCGCTCTTTTCGACTTTTGGTTTCATTGTTCTCAGAAAATTTGTTTGCTGGTTGTTGACATATTTGGTTACCTGAGGGGTTATTTATATTGCACATATATGGAATAGATCGTGCCCATGCATGAAATTCTGCTTCATAGAACCTTTCGTTGCTGGAAAAGTTCACATTGCCTAGTGTCACGTTCACGTCAACAACTAGCTTAAGCACTTCGCGACATGTTTAGCGACCTTTTTTCGTTACCGAGTTCGGAAACCTAAAAAGAATCCCTAACCGTATGAAGTAAATGAATGTCTGGTTGGTTACGAACAAAGCAGCATTCTTCGGATGGCATCTGACCATTTTTCAACGTCATCTACTTTACTTCTGATGTAATGTGGGAAAAAGGTTGTTTTTTGAAGGAAGCATCGTGGGAGTTGAACAACGTTCCCAGTGAGCAGAAAGTCTAAAAGTTTTCCTGAACAGTCAGGGTAGATGTTGATGCTTTGATTAGATTTGATTTTGACGACTTTATTTTGCTCCCAAGCTTGGAACAATTTATAATGAAAATTTGGGTTTATGCATCCGACTTCCGCTCCCAATAATAAACGTTTGAATGCCTTTTTGGCCATGCAGAGATTTGCAAGAGAAACCCCACCCACCACTCAGGGATTTTGTCCTCCCAGACAGGACTGACACGAAAGAACCGACCCCAGAGAGATAAAGAGGTGTTGATTTGTCTGGACGGGTATCGCTTTAGAATTTGACGCGTTCTCGTCCATGCACGCAAAGAAATCAAATCCCAGCTAGACACTCGCCTAAGCCCACCCTTTCATCCCTCCAGGGTTGTTTACATAGTGTACAATTCGTTTGGGAGGATAAAAGCGCTGGTTTGTACATTGGCTGACCACAGCAGGTCATTGGATGGGTCATGTACGCGACCACAATTATGAGTGGAATTTGAATGCGGGGCACATTCGGGCATGGCGAGGAATTTCATCTAAAACGAGTTGATTATAGAAAAGCTATAAATTTTATCCAACAGCAAAACTATAAGCAGGAGGTCTGTATCAAATGCCACACCAATTTGGACATATGCTGGATATGTGGCGTATCCGGCAATCAAATCAATCGAATCACGCTTTTCTTTCATCCCTTTGTCATTCTATACCTGCAACGAACCTTCTACCATCATTCCTCTCTTCTTTTCTGACTTTATAGGCTTTTTGAGTTACCAGGTTTCTTTTCTGATAATCTAGACCAAGATAGGTATGAGTGTGAATGTTAGGGTGATGACCCACATTCGTTCCCACCCTGAGATTCATGGACCTAAGTGGGCGGAACATCCATTGTTATGGTGGGTAGTCACACGTAATAAAGAGTTTTACTATGTTTCTTCATATCGCTTCCGTATGTTAGCTGGATTATCCATCAGCTTGGCATTTTTATCCGGTATTTCTAGGATTAACCATGGAAAATGCGTTGACGACAAAGCTTAGTGCCTTTGAGTTATTTTCTGTAAGCTTGTAAGAGGGATTACGTTCAGATTTGTAGGTCTTCGAATAGGCGTCAGCGAGGATTCGAAGGCGTAGATATACCTCTGTTTTCTAGCAATGCCCACTCACTCGTATCAAAACGCCCATCGTTTTAAATGACGTCTTTTTGAGCCGTTTCAGTTCAGCTCCTCCCAGCGCTTTGAGCTATGGAAAGCCTTTCCGAACTATTCTAGTCTGTTGACTTTTTCCCCATGGTCTGGCCTTGGTCTCCTTTCCTTCCCTAACTTTATGAGAAGAGTAGAGGATCGCATGTGGTGGGTGATCTCTCGGAATTCTTACACCTGTACGCCTTTCTCACCTTGTTTTTTGCAATATTTCAACTGGATTCTTGAAAGTTTCCCGTTCCAAGCCCATTGCCTTTTGTAAATCGGGGTCGAGAACAGATTTGCCGGAGGTTCTGACGAATTCTGAGGACCGCTTTAATTTGTGTTTGTTGATATGAAAAGATTGGGTCCATGTTCCAAGTGTATCTACATACTCAACGGATCTTCTTCAGCTTGAAAGAGTAGCGGGAGGGAAAGCCAGATAGGGTGACACCCTGGATTTTTATTTGAAGTGTTGCCGAGATCCCTCCACATTTTCCTTATGTTCCATCTCGTTGTGGGGGCTTTTTTTGCATTCTCGAAAATATTCCAGAAATTCTCGCTGTGCCACTGGAAACGCAGAATTCCACCGGGTACCCTTGGCATTTTTCAAGCGTTGGCCACATCATTGACTTCTGTTCCAAATCGAAATGTGTTTGATTACGGGTTTGGCCCATTCAATAAGTTTCAAAAGCTGGACAGCTTGTGGGAGCCATCTTTTCCTTTTCATCCGAATAGTTCTGCCTCGTAGAAGACCCTGCAGAGATGGAAAGCTTCGTTGACAGCAGATTCCAGCTAGGGCCTGCCCACGATCCCTGTGTCCTACTGTAGCTTTTGTGTTCTTAGACTTTTGTTTTTTCTTTTTTTTTTCTTCAGTATAGATGGCCAACGAAAAGCAGTGGAAGAGTTTCGAAAAAACCCGATTCCCAGCTGTCATCCCTTGCTTCGAAGTTCTCTTTCTGAGGGCCCTTCGAACAGCAATAGGGCTAACATTTATCTCTAACAAAAGCTCTATGCTGTCAGCTCATAATAGCCATTGATGAGCCCTTAATTTCTTTGCCTTCATTGTTATCCTGAATGGCTTTGCTATTTTTGTAGCCGACTTTAAGATGACGCAGCATGAAGCCATAATAGCCATTGTTTATTTGTGATGATAAATATAGCCAGCCAATCCCATGCAGGCCAGCCCCCGTCTCTGTGCTACTTATTCAATAGCACGTTCATTCTTTGTGGTTTTCAGCGTTCTCAGGTTCATACAGTATCGGGAGATGTCTACCGTATTTGAGATACCGTACCACCGTGTGATTACTGTATTTAAGGATGCTTGGCGGTGACGGTGAACGTGGCGGATTATCACCGCGAATACTGTTGACAGCGGCAAATATGGTCCGTCAGCAAAGTGATACAACCGGTGTACGACGATTGGTCCGTGGGGTTGCCATCGAGGACGATAGACCACAAACCAGCACTAGTCATGTAGGTTCTCTTAATCGATTTATTGATTTTCTCTCATTTTTTCTTGCGTTGGAGCTTCTTTGAATAGGAATATGGATTACGAACGAAAATTCGTCTTTTCCAAGCGTGTGTTTCATTTTCACATATAAAACTACACCGCGTCAAAGAACCCGATTGATTCAGATAGTACCGTACTGTAAGGATTTGGAGTGTTGAAATATCGATTAGTCGGTAACTCTTTTCATCGACTACCAAAATTAACCGCGACTCAATCGACAATTACGTAATCAATTATCTCAGAAACTATTGTACATAGTGAAAGTGTTGGTTGATTATCGATTGACTATTGATTGGCTCGCATAATTTTTCGATAGAGCCTCCGTAATGTCAGATATCGACAATAATTTGAATCAAGTGGATAATCAATAATAATCAAATGAATCGATAAATTCAATCAATCACATGCGTCGAAAATTTATACAGAATTCTTGTCCACAAATCAAATTTTTCATAAAAATATCGATTTTTTTCACAGTACTGAGCGCTGCTTAAGTAGGTGTTTATAGGACATGATGCTTTATTTGAGTTCACTGTTATAGAGAGACACAATGCAGTCAATGTATTGATTACTTGACAGCACTTAACGCCATTTTAATAGACGATCGACCGTTTCTTTTCAATGAATCGATAATCGACTGATTTTCTCATTGATTTTTCCAGAAACTGGCTTTGGTTGCTGCCTAATTTACTTTACTCATCAAATATTTATCATTAGCAGTAATCAACTTTCGTATTTTGATCATTACATCAACTTATCACGTGTGCTCATTGAACGTCGTGGTAATCGATATATCGATTAGTACGACTTTCCATAGTTTTTTATTTTTTCTTTCCTTTTCCGTTTTTTTTTTCGTAAAACGCATGGTAGCCGTTCAAGTAATACAGACTTGCTGAACATTGATGGAATGCACTAATGCACAGATTCCATGCGTTCTCCCTTTGGAAAAATCTCTAGAATGAGCTTCTATCCAGTTTTAGCTGATAGTTTGGAGTTTTTGAAAGTTTTAGGTAACCGGATCAGCATGCTGTTGCTGTTGAGCAATTCTTCGTTTTATTGCAACCACTGAAGCATTTTTCCGAGTGGTCAAGCAAGCGTCTAGCATAGCAATATGTTAGATCGCTATCCAGACTATGGACATAACAGTATACACAGTAAACACAGCAAAGGTTTTCCTCGAACTGAATTTTTTGTTTGTACTCCAACTACGTATATGGACACGTGGGCTAACTCCAACTTTGGCGCCAATATCCTCATCGATTATTATTGTTTCCTTCTGCTTTTTCACGATGAACTTCTTCTGGAGAAGAGCAGTCATAGGTAACACATCTTTGTTGAACATTCTACCCGAGAAATCGCTCGTCAGCTCTGTCATACCGACCAGTATCGGAAGATTCGACCAAAGTCGTGATACTTGCCGCTGACCTCAGAGGGTGGCTCGTTTTCGTTCATTATCCGCTCAGGACAACAGAAGAATAGCCCACATTGTCTCCACTTCTCCCTTATCTAAAGGCCAAGTTCACGCTCGGTGAATCTCCGATTTCATGACTGATTTCTTAGCATCCCGTAAAATGGTATGATAATCTAGCACGTGAGACCTTGGTTGAAGCTCCTTGACTGATTACTCAACACATGCTTGCAGTGTTGAAATTTGCCCTGAAAACATGGCCACAGCATGGGAGAAAGTGCAGTATTTCAGAAGTGGTCGAATGCTGCGCAGGTGACGTTTTATGTATATTTTGTGTTCAGGTCATCTTCATTGATGAGAAAACTTCACTCTTGATGCCCCGATTAGTCGAAAGCGCCGGCAAACCAGAACTCACTTCCCCATATTGCAGTATGAGAAGTTAGGAACATTAGGAAGTGCTTGAGCTTCGTCTCTTACGATTGCTGCGCTGCATAGGACACATATTTTGCAGTAAGACCATTCTGTAGTCCATACCGCGTTCTACTCCAGTATATTGGCTTCAACGTAGTGGTGTTTAAGCAGTGAGGTGGTAAGCATAGCATATTCCCCTCACTGTGACACGATCCAAATCTCTTGGGGGTTGAAGTTCATCGCGTTTACTTCAACAATCGACAGTACACTAGCATAAGTAAGCTGGAGGTCGCAATACTGTTTTCAAGAGAAACCAATTAGGTTACTTTTGCCAGCTTGTTCAAGCCCAAGTACTAAATACTCCAGTTAGGTTCTGAGCAGGTATTCTGGTACTTTTATTGGATTCTAATGCTATCTATATTTCTGCTTTCTATATCCTACCCTCATACTCTTGGTAAGGGGAATATTTTTCTTTTAATCATAAAATTCCGTGAGCGGCCTTCCAATCGTTCAGAGTTCGAAGTATTCCCAGAAATTCGCATTTGAGAATTAGAATTGAGTGGGCATGAGTATATAAGCAGGATCCATATGAGCGTTTGTGTATTCATTTCATTTATTTTTAAGACCAATGTTGAAATGAATTCAAATGGGCTTGTGGGCAAACAAACAAGCGTGTAAGCCACTGATAAATAAATAAACAAGTAAATAAAAGTTGAAGGAATAAAATGATACTTTAGCATTTTTTTAACCATTTTGCCCACAATCTTCATAGATTTCTTTGTGGGGCTTATCGGGTAGCCATGCGTAACCAATTATGATACACATGCTCGAGCAAGAATAACTCAGTTCAATACGGCTTCACGCGTTGACGTCATTAATCACAACGATAGCAACACCTGGCCAGCCATCTATGTATCCCCCCCGTTTCCTTCACGCGATCTCTGAATCCATTCGGCGCTTTTAAAGCTTCCACTATCACACATTGTTCGTATAGGTCGTGCTATTCGAGTTACGCCATGCATTCTACATTCTTTGCCAATTTATTGAACTATTTGGAAGAGTCTTTTGTTTTCTTTAAAAGCCTAAAATTTTTTTGATCCAAAAATTTTTACGATTCGTTGATGACCATTTAAAACATCTCAAAAAATATATGAACAATACCATAACTGATTTGATAGATTTTTATGATTTTTAAATTTTAGAAAAAAGAAAAGTTGTTTTGCAATTGTTTTTTAAGTGAAAGCCAGGCAGCGGTAGAGTAGTCGGAGCTCCTTTTGTCGCAGTGAAATTAGATTCATTTTAGTCATGGGCTTTATAGTACAACCTATTACCTCTGTCCTATCTCGGGTTTCCTACTAGACCGCAAGTTTTTTTCGAGCTGTTGTTAAGAGACCTTTTCAATGATTTCTTTGTGCAGCCTTCGGGAGAACTACCCCGGCGCTTTTTTGATTACTTGTTTGGTCTAATTCACTTTACACAAGCCTTCCTATTCCTATTTTATTTTCATGAAACTATAATCCATTGATAATATGATTAGTTTATTATGACTTCATATTTTTGAGTGATTTTTCCATACAGGACCAACAGTCAGAGAGTTCTTAAAATCTCCGCACAGTACTAACCCACCACTTTTATTTGACTTCTTTGTAAAAAAGGTCACGCTTTTCAGTATTTTTTTCTATTTCTTCCATTTCTATCAATCTTAAAAGTGCTGAGATTGCTTGTGAGTGATATCTCGAACAGCAATTTCTCTGGTCTTCCAGAAATGGGTGCGTAACTATGCTACAAAAACTTTTCGTGAAGATCCCAGACAAGTCCAAAAGTTATTGATACCGTATCTTGAAGATTGGTTAAATATTCAGCCATCTTCCTCGAATATTCCAGACATACATCATGTCCGGTTCCGCATTTCAGAACATATGATTGACATTTGCAGACATGCTGCAGTAATCGAGCGTTTAAGTACCGGGATGGGGCTATCGCAGAATTTGTTTTTTGTTTTGCTCTATCCGTCTAGTTTTTATTTTCTGTTTTTTTTTTCATTTTCGGGGATTGGTCGATACTTTCCACATCATCTGCTAGTCTGAAAATCTGGTGTGAATTTTATTTTAATTTTGATTTTCGGAATTTTATGAGTAGGTGACCTCATAGGAAGCGGAAGCTTATCACCCACTTGGGAGAGTGTTTTGAAGGTTCAAGCTCCACCTTGACCGGAATATGTTTCGCGATGCAGTTGAAGTTTCAAAAAAATTTCCGTTTCAAAACCTCATTAGCATTGGGTATGTACTTTCGAGCATTGAAGGTCTCCCACAATGATCGCCGCTCTTCTCAGCTCCCGGAATTATTCAGAGAACGGAAAGCCGGAGTGTGTGTTTTCGTTCGGCGATTTCCAATGTAATGTGGATGGCTCGGTTCATTTCGCCCGAGTTGCAGACGAATTCGGCAAACTTCTCTCACTGATAGACCTAGATGGCCAATTCCCTGGGGTCTCGTTGAAACGCCATCGGGCTGGCAAGCATCGCTTACGACGCCATACACAAGCCTAACCAGAACGGAGCTATTTAGCTTTGGCTTTCACTATTTTTTCTTTCTTGGCTCTACTAAAGTCTCCTTAGCTCTACCAAAGTCTTTGAGAGATTTTGCTGCTTAAAATTTAAATCAATCCTCACCACATTTCATAAATATTAATATTTCTGATGCCATTAGGTCCGATTTGCGGCATTTAAATGTCCCGACAAGAACGCGTACGATTTGATGTACTGAGCATGAGCATCTTCAAAAGGGTAGAGTCAGAGGTCCTTCACTGGCATCGATCAAAAGGGATACAAGGACGCGATGCCGCGCGACATGCGCGAATAATTCGCGCGGCCAAAAGTTGGACCTTTTTTGCCGGCTTGTTCCTGGAAACGTTTTTTCTCTTCACACTGAGCTATGGCTTTTGGCCTCCCGTTTATACTTGGCTTCGGTAACTCTACGACCTTCCTGGTTCAATTAAGGCGTTTCATTTCAGTAATCCTACAAAGAATTGGCTCATTTCCGAAAAATTGGCTCATATCCATGTATTCGTAATACATATTACATCGTTTCCGAACGTTATTGTTGGCTCTTCGAGTGGTATTAGATGGAAATGACGTGTATGCAATAAATAGGAAGAAATAAAAGCTCAATAAGTAAAGGACAACGTTGCTAGGCCCCTCAGCCTTCATTAAAGGATTTATAGATGTGGTCGAATGAGCACAGGACCTATAAAAAAGTATTATGACAAGCACCTTCATGGTAGGTGGGGCGGTACTTCTAGATTAATGGTCTCGATAGAAAGCGATCTGGCTTGAAGAGCTCGAAATGGTACCTCATGCTGAACCAGAACTTGGCCAGAAAAAGGGAAAATTCAAAGTAAGCCAAGTGGGAACTTTGTTTTTAACGGTATGACTTTTCACCCAGGTAGAAAAATCGCTATCAAATAGAAGACATCATCTATTGTCTAGACTGATGACGTCTGCATAATCCAATTTTTACTTTTTTTTTCGTAATGAAGTTCCAGTTCATTGCATTCGTCATGTCACCCACTCAATTTCAACCTTTTCCAACTTTTCAGGCGGTTTTGCAATGCAGTAGCTTTCATTTGTGCCTTTCCTTCGATATCTTCCTTATGATTCGCCATACATTTGAATGACACTTGGGTTCGTATGCGCAGTTGTATGCTTAGTCCAGTCATGCAACAATTTGTCATCCAATGTATCAGCCAGCCTTAGACGGGTTGAATCTACAATCAGTATTTGACATCGAAGAGATTGAGAGCTGCATGCCCTGATTGGAAGTCGATCCGATGTTCCTATCTGAACTGAAGGGTTTGTCGAAGATGCCCCTGTCGTCTTTTGTCGTTCCTTTGATCGTCGATTTGCTCAAGCGGATTCCAGTTACGTCTCGTCCCTGTCGCGAGTTAATTTTGTCCAGTGGTTCGTCGTCGCTCGAGAAACACCAGGCAAACCTTTCCTTTTAATCAAAGGTTCCGTTAAGAAGTCGGATCACCGTATTGGTAGCTGCGCTGGGGTTCATTTGACGTCCCGAGGGATCCAGTCAGTAACGCCGTGGTACAATGGTCATCATAAGTTTTCATGACGTGTCAGACCCATCTGATCTTCGATTACTTAACAGCAACAGCGTCCTTGACTTCCATTCTTTGGAGGAGTTTGGAACTTTGGGTTCCCATCTGTACTTTCGTGCGCTAGGAAGCTCCATGCGTTGACCTTCCCACAATAACGCTGATTACATGCACATCGTATCTGCGCAGAGTACAAGCCTTTGAGGTTCATGTGAAAGCAGGAAGGACCACACACTCGAAAAGATCAGTGCACAGCCAATGTTCTTTGTCTTCTTCACTACTCTCGCAATGTTCTCGAATACTCCCAACGCTGCGCTCTACCGTCTGCTTAGTTCAGGAGCTGGGTCGTTCATCGTATTGACTTCTTGACCTAGGTACACGTAGCTAAAACCTCCAGAGATGCGCGTTCCGTTCAGCGTGAAAAGAGCATCAGGTACCTGTCCGTTTCTCATGACATAGTCTTCGTTAGGTTCAGGAGTGAACCTATCTTTCCACAAGCGTTGTCGAATTCGGCCAGCATTCGTTCCGGCTTCGCTTACCGCTTCTGTCTCGACAGTATCGAAGGCCTTCTGCAAATCGAACATAACGCCATCAGTAAAACCTCAGTGTACCTTGAGACAGCGTGTGATCGGTGATGTGATCGGTTGTACCTTTCCTGCTTTCCCTGTTTCAGGTCGAGGGTGCCCCAATAATACCTATTTCAATAGAATGCATTAAAGTAGTGAAGCGCGGCAAATTCGATGTTTCTCGAGTATTTCTTGAAATTCCCGAATCTCAAAATATGCTGGGATATTTTGTCAAAAAGGGCAGTTTTGATTGAGTCGAAATATTATTGACATACTTATTGGAATATCATTCAGTATAGGAAGTAGTGCATGAACTTATGGTCAATATTTACCATGTGGGACAACTCAATATCATCATTTATCTCATCTAACCATGAGAGGGTATCAGGAGGTCTCAATGATAGATGGTTTTCCGGCAGTTCCACTTTCTGCATGAACGAGAACGACGTGGCTGTCCGTTCACGACGAACACGAATTTGTCCACGCGAACGTTTTATTATTCCCGGGAGATGAGGGCACATTGGATGGCGTTATTGCCATCCAGTACTTGTTTATGCCTCGTGAAATTCAGACGACTTCATGGCTATGACAAATTGGCTGCCTACGAGTTTCCCGAAAGACTTCAGCTTTGAGTTTTTTTTTGATATAATTTCCATATATGAGGATGACATTAATCCATCTGCCTCGAAATAAACAGACGAATGTTATGTCGACGAAGAAAAAATCGGCGGGTCCGAACCAGTACTCCGAGATAGGAACTTGAGACACGCCCATGGGCAACAGTGCTCCATTGGGCCTTACGATATGGGAGGAAACTTGATTATGCAAAGCTTCCCACATCAGTTATGAACTCTGATAGCCATCTTGGTTGTTCCGATTACCGATTTCCGATGTCTGTTTATTTTTGGAATATTTATAAAAATCACATTTTGATTAACTCGAAAATAAAATATTTTTTTACTCGTATTTTAATTTTTGCGGTTCTGTTTGATGATCAGTTGATTCACTTGCAACCATATCAACTTAATCAGCTTCCAATCAAGTCTTCAACGTTCAAAGGATGGCTAGTGCATGGCGCATATTGAAGTGGTTTTTCTTGATCAGGGAGACATCTATTTGTTTCACTTATTATTTTATCGTACAAAACGCTTTTCGCTCGCATTGGAAAATCTAGTAGGCACTGGAAGTAATCTGTCTGTATTTTGGGTGAAAGGAAGGTACACGGCTCAATCCAGAAAACCTGTGACAACACTGGACACCTCATTCCTTTTTTCCAAGTACAATTTAGGCCTTAATCGCCTCCCAGAACTCCGCTCCTTTCGTCAAAAGTCGCAAATTGCATTACTCTATAAAAATCGGGTCCAGTGCAATGCAATTTCGCCAACGTCTTTTCGATAACATCAAGTTCTGAAAATCGCTGGCTTACGGCTCGAGCGGAGGTGGAATCGAAGGAAAAATGACGTTTGACTTGAAAATGATTATGGCGAATTTCCCAGCTGAAACACCTATGTGGGTAGAGCAGCCACAGCAGCTGAAAAAGGCATTGCACTTTTTAAATCACCTTGGTGTTGTGGTGTTTTCATGGACATTTAGTGACTGCTGGCTTTTTGATTGTTGGCTTGCCTTTCGTGTCATGCTTGTTTCTCCTATAGGACCTACTCGGGCTCAGCCACTGCCGCTGATAAGTACTGAGACGAAAGCTCTGAAGACTGGAGTCCGCCTCAGTCAACCATCTCGTCCATCCTTTCGACTTGGCAATTTGCATCGGAACGATTGAATATTCTTGTGATTTTTTT